>JAJPUD010008261.1:29513-92745 GCA_023553655.1 Myrmecobius fasciatus
CTCTAAATCAATACTGCTTAAAGAAATGCAAATTAAGACAACATAGTATTTTGACCTTTTTTTTTTTGTTGTTTGCTTGCTTTTTTTTTCCTTTCTCATTTTTCCCCTTTTGATATGATTTTTCTTGTGCAGCATGATAAATGTGGAAATGTTTAAAAAATATTTGGTAGAAGATAGATAATTTTGACTATATTAAGTTAAAAAGTTTTTGTACAAACAAAACCAATGCATTCAAGATTAGGAGGGAAGCAATAAATTGGGAAATCATCTTTACATTTAAGGGTTCTGATAAAGGTGTCATCTCTAAAATATATAGAGAATTGTCTCATATTTATAAGAATTCAAGCCATTCTCCAATTGATAAATAGTCAAAGGATATGAACAGACAATTTTCAGAGGATGAAATTAAAACTCTTTGTAGTCATATGAAAAGGTGCTCCAAATCACTATTGATCAGAGAAATGCAAATCAAGACAACTCTGAGGTACTACTACACACCTGTCAGATTGGCAAAAATGACAGGAAAAAATAATGATGAAAGTTGGAGGGGATGTGGGAAGGCTGGGACACTGATGCATTGTTGGTGGAGCTGTGAATGGATCCAGCCATTCTGGAGAGCAATTTGGAGCTATGCTCAAAAAGCTGTCAAACTGTGCATACCCTTTGACCCAGCAGCATTTCTATTGGGCTTATATGGCAAAGAAATCATAAAGGAAGGGAAGGGCCCCACATGTGCAAGAAAGTTTCTGGAAGCCCTTTTTGTAGTGGCTAGAAACTAGAAACTGAATGGATGCCCTTCACTTCGAGAATGGCTGAATAAACTATGGTATATGAATATTATGGAACATTACTATTCTGTAAGAAACGGCCAGCAGGAGATTTCAGAGAGGCCTGGAGAGACTTGCATGAACTGATGCTGAGTGAAATGAGCAGAACCAGGAGATCATTATACATGACAACAATACTATATGACGATCAATTCTGATGGACATGTCTCTCTTCAACAATGAAATGTTTCAAACTACTTCCAATTGTTCACTGAAGAAAGCCATATACACCCAGAGAGAGGGATGTGAAATGTGGACCACAACCTAACATTTTCATGCTCTCCATTGATGTTTGCTTGCATTGTGTTTCCTTTATCTGATTTTTCTTTCTTGTAGATACGATTTTTCTTGCATAAAAATGATGTGTGAATATATATATATACATACATTCAAATTGTCAGGTATTTTAACATAATTAACATGTAGTGGACTTCCTGCCATCTAGGGGAGGGGTGGGGACTGAGGGTAAAATTTTTTGTTTGTTTGTTTTTTAAATTTTATTTTATTTACAAAACATATGTATGGGTACTTCTTCAACATTAACCCTTACATAGCTTTCTGTTAAAAATTTTCCCCCCCAACTCCCGACCTCTCCCCTAGATGGCAGGATATCCACTACATGTTAATTATGTTAAAATACTCGACAAATCAAATATATGTATACATATTTCCAAACTTATCATTGTTGTGCAAGAAAAATCATATCGACACGAAAGACATATCAGATAAAGGAAACACAATGTAAGCAAACATCAATCAAGAGTATGAGAATGTTATGTTGTGGTCCACATTTCACATCCCTCTCTCTGGGTGTATGTGGCTTTTTTCACTGAACAATTGGAATTGGTTTGAAACATTTCATTGTTGAAGAGAGCCATGTCCATCAGAATTGATCATCATATAGTATTGTTGTTGCCGTGTATAATGATCTCCTGGTTCTGCTCGTTTCACTCAGCATCAGTTCATGCAAGTCTCTCCAGGCCTCTCTGAAATCGTCCTGCCAGTCATTTCATACAGAACAATAATATTCCATGACATTCATATACCATAATTTCTTCAGCCATTCTCCAATTGAAGGGCATCTACTCAGTGTCCAGTTTCTAGCCACTACAAAAAGGGCTGCCACAAACATTCTTGCACATGTGGGGCCCTTTCCTTCCTTTAAGATCTCTTTGGGATATAATCCCAATAGAAATGCTGCTGGGTCAAAAGGTATGCACAATTTGATAACTTTTTGAGCATAGCTGCAAATTGCTCTCCAGAATGGCTGGATCCATTCATAGATCCACCAACAATGCATCAGTGTCCCAGCCTTCCCACATCCCCTCCAACATTCATCATTAACTTTTCCTATCATTTTAGCCAATCTGACAGGTGTGTAGTGGTACCTCGGGGTTGTCTTGATTTGCATTTCTCTGATCAATAGTGATTTGGAGCACCTTTTCATATGACTACAAAGAGTTTTAATTTCATCCTCTGAAAATTGTCTATTCATATCCTTTGACCATTTATCGATTGGAGAATGGCTTGAATTCTTATGAATATGAGAAAATTATCTATATATTTTAGAGATGAGACCTTTATCAGAACCCTTAAATGTAAAGATGATTTCCCAATTTATTGCTTCCCTCCTAATCTTGCCTGCATTGATTTTGTTTGTACAAAAACTTTTTAACTTAATATAGTCAAAGTTATCTATCTGGTTTTCAATTAAGAGTTCCAGTTCTTCTTTGGACATAAATTTATTCCATCTCCATAGGTCTGAGAGGTAAACTATATTACATTCCTCTAATTTACTTATAGTATCACTCTTTATATCCAGATCATGAACCCATTTAGATCTTATCTTGGTATGTGGTGTTAGATGTGGGTCAAGCCCTAATTTCTTCCACACTAGTTTCCAATTTTCCCAGCAGTTTTTGTCAAATAGTGAGTACTTATCCTAGAAGCTGGGGTCTTTGGGTTTATCAAAGACTAAATTACTATAGTTATTGCCTAGTTTGTCCTGTGATTGTATTCTATTCCACTGATTGACTACTCTATTTCTTAGCCAGTACCAAATGGTTTTGATGACCGCTGCTTTGTAATATAGTTTTAGATGTGGTACAGCAAGTCCACCATCGTCAGCCTTTTTATTCATGAATTCTTTTAAAACTCTTGACCTTCTGTTTTTCCAAATGAATTTTGCTACTATTTTTTCTAGATTTGTAAGACAATTTCTTGGGAGTTTGATTGGTATGGCACTAAATAAGTAAATTAGTTTGGGTAGTATTGTCATTTTTATTATTTTCGCTCGGCCTACCCATGAGCATTTTATGTTTTTCCAATTGACTAGGTCTGATTTTATTTGTGTGGAAAGTGTTTTGTAGTTTAGTTCATATAGTTCCTGACTATCCCTTGGCAGATAAATTCCCAAATATTTTATACTATCAACAGTTATTTTGAATGGAATTTCTTTTTGTATCTCTTGCTGCTGAACTTTATTGGTAATATATAAAAATGCTGATGATTTATGTGGATTTATTTTGTATCCTGCAACTTTGCTAAAGTTGTGAATTGTTTCTAGTAGTTTTTTAGTTGAGTCTCTATAGAGTTCTCTAAGTATACCAACATGTCATCTGCAAAGAGTGATAATTTGGTTTCCTCATTACCTACTCTAATTCCTTTAATCTCTTTTTCTTCTCTTACTGCCAAAGCTAACATTTCTAAGACAATATTAAATAATAATGGTGATAGTGGGCAGCCTTGTTTCACTCCTGATCTTACTGGGAATGGTTCTAGTGTGACTTCATTACATATGATGCTTGCTGAAGGTTTTAAGTAGATACTACTAATGATGTTAAGGAAAAGCCCATTTATTCCTATACTCTCTAGTGTTTTTAATAGGAATGGGTGTTGGATTTTATCAAAGGCTTTTTCTGCATCTATTGAGATAATCATATGGTTTTTGTTAATTTGGTTATTGATAAAATTGATTATGCTAGTAGTTTTCCTGATATTGAACCAGCCCTGCATTCCTTGTATAAATCCGACTTGGTCATGGTGTATTGTCCTGGGGATAACTTTCTGTAATCTCGTTGCTAAAATCTTATTTAAAATTTTTGCATCAATATTCATTAGGGAAATGGGTCTATAGTTTTCTTTCTCAGTTTTCTCCCTATCTGCTTTAGCTATTAGCATCATATCTGTGCCATAGAAGGAATTTGGTAGTACATCTTCTTTCCCTATTTTTTAAAATAATTTATATAGTATTGGGATTAATTGTTCTTTGAATGTTTGGTAAAATTTACATGTAAATCCATCTTTCCCTGGAGATTTTTTCTTAGGGAGTTGATTAATAGCTTGTTCTATTTCTTTTTCCAAAATGGGGCTATTTAAATAATTTATTTCCTCTTCTGTTAACCTAGGCAATCTATATTTTTGTAGATATTCCTCCATTTCATTTACATTATCATATTTATTGGCATAAAGTTGGGCAAAGAAACTCCTAATTATTACTCTAATTTCCTCTTCATTGGAGGAAAGTTCTCCCTTATCATTTTTGAGACTAACAATTTTATTTTCCTCTTTCCTTTTTCTAATCAAATTAACTAAAGGCTTATCTATTTTGTTGGTTTTTTCATAGAACCAACTCTTAGTTTTATTTATTAATTCGATACTTTTTTATTTTCAATTTTATTGATCTCCCCTTTAATTTTCAGAATTTCCAATTTGGTATTTAATTGAGGGTTTTTAATTTGGTCTTTTTCTAGCTTTTTAAATTGTAAGCCCAGTTCATTGATCTTCTCTTTCTCTGTTTTATGCAAGTAAGCATCTAGAGATATAAAGTTACCCCTTATAACCGCTTTAGGTGTGTCCCACATATTTTGGTATGTTGTCTCCTTATTGTCATTCTCCTGGATGAAATTATCGATTGTGTGTATAATTTGCTCTTTCACCCATTCATTCTTCAGGATTAGATTATTTAATTTCCAATTAACTTGCAGTCTGTTTTCTCCTGGCCTTATATTACATGTGAGTTTTATTGTATCATGATCTAAGAAGGATGCATTTACTATTTCTGCTTTTCTGCATTTGATTTTGAGGTTTTTATGCCCTAACACGTGATCAATTTTTGTGTAAGTTCCATGAACCCCTGAGAAAAAAGGATACTCCCTTCTATCACTATTCAATTTCCTCCAGAGATCTATCATACCTAACTTTTCTAGCCATTTGTTTACCTCCCTAACTTCTTTCTTATTGATTTTGCGATTTGATTTATCTAATTCTGAGAGAGCAAGGTTGAGATCCCCCACTAGTATAGTATTACTGTCTATTTCTCCTTGCATCTCTGTTAGTTTCTCCTCTAGGAATTTGGATGCTATACCACTTGGGGCATATATGTTTAGTATTGATATTGCTACATTGTCTATGGTACCTTTTAGTAAAATATAGTTTCCTTCCTTATCTCTTTTAATTAGATCTATTTTTGTTTTTACTTGATCTGAAATAAGGATTGCTATCCCTGCTTTTCTTTGTTCACCTGAAGCATAGAAGATTCTGCTCCAGCCCTTTTCCTTCACTCTGTATGTATGTCTATGTTTTAGATGTTTTTCTTGTAAACAACGTATTGTAGGATTCTGGCTTTTAATCCAGTGTGCTATCCACTTCTGTTTTATGGGAGAGTTCATCTCATTCACATTCCCAGTTAAAATAACTATATCTGTATCCCCTGCCATCTTATTTACCCAGAATTATGATTTTCTCTTCCCTTTCCCCTCTCTCCCTTCTCCCCTCCCCAGTACTTTTTTTTGATGACCACCTCCCTCCAACAGTCCTCTCCCCTTTAAAACCCCTCCCACCACTTTATACCTTTCCCCTAATCCTTCTATTAGTCTATCCCTTTCCTTTCCTCTTTTCCCTCCCACCTTCCCACAAGGAGGGTCAGGCCTTTCTTTGAAGCGAAATATGTCTGACAGACTCTCTTAGAGTCCAATCTAATGAGAGTGAGGTTTACACAATACTCATTGCCCTCCCTACTTTCCCTCAATTATATTAGATCTTTGTCTCTTTATGAGATTTTGCCTTTTTTTACCTTCTTTATTTTTACTTTATTTTGCCTCCCCCCCCTTTTTTCAGTGTGGTATCTCTTCCACCTCTAATTTCTTTTTCATTATTATCAAAGAAAAATCGAATTATACCCCCATTCTTTAAGGATACCTATAGTAGAAACATAGTTCTCAAGAGTTATTTCCTTTTTACCTTTTTATGCTTCTCTTGAGTTCTGTATTTGGAGGTCAAATTTTTAGTTCAGATTTTGTCTTTTCATTAGAAATAGGTGAAATTCTCCTGTATCATTGAATGACCATCTTCTTCCCTGGAAGATAATGCTCATTCTAGCTGGATAACTTATTCTTGGCTGTAATCCAAGTTCTTTTGCCTTTTGGAATATCTGATTCCAGGCCCTTCGATCCTTTAATGTGGAAGCTGACAGATCTTGTGTAATTACAGTTCCTCGGTATTTGAACTGTTTCTTTCTAGCTGCTTGCAATATCCTTTCCTTGGTGTGATAGTCCTGAAATTTGGCCACAATATTCCTTGGGGTTTTAATTTTGAGGTCTCCTTAAGGAAGTGATCGGTGAATTCTTTCAATGCCAATTTTGCCTTTTGATTCTAAGACATCAGGGCAATTCTCTTTCATGATTTCCTGGAAGATAGCATCCATGTTCTTTTTTTCATCATGGCTTTCAGGGAGTCCGATAATCCTTAGATTGTCTCTCCTGGATCTGTTTTCCAAGTCAGTTGTTTTTCCTAGGAGACATTTCATATTTTATTCTTTTTCATTTTTTTGGTTTTTTTTGACTGATTCTTGAAGTCTTATTGAGTCATTTACTTCTATTTGTTCAATTCTAATTTTTAAAGTATTATTTCCTTCAGTTATCTTTTTTAGCTCCTTTTGTAGCTGGCCAATTGAATTTCTTGTTTCAATGTATTCTTTTTCCATTTTGCCAGTTTTATTTTTTCAGTGAATTGTTGTCTTTTTCAAATTCACCAATTTTCTTTTTCAATGAATTGTTGTTTTTCCAATTCACCATTTTTATTTTCCAGTGAATTGGTGATTTTTTCCCAATTCACCAATTTTGTTTTTCAGTGAATTGTTTTCTTTTTCCAATTCACCAGTCCTGTTTTCTAGTTTTTGACATCTCTGTTGCACTGATCTCAATTTATTTCCCCATTCTTCTTCTAGCTCTCTTTTGAGATTCTTTATGCAATCATCCAGGTAAGCCTTCTGGAAATGAGACCAGCTGAAGTCCGCCTTTGTGGCTTCATCTGGGATTATTTTCAGAATCTCATGATGTGAGGACTGCCCTATTTTCTCTCCATAGAAGCTGTCTATGGTGAGAGCTCTCTTCTGCTTCTTGCTCATGTTTTTGAGCTGTAAGTTTAGGTCTGAATCACTTGAGGTCTGAATCACTAGCAGGGAATTCTGCAGCTGTTTCAGAGCTGAGGTCTGAATCACTAGCAGGGAATTCTATGGCCATTTCAATTTGCCCCAGGGCAGTTTGCCGAGTTGACTTCCTGAGTGGGGCTGGTCTGCTAGATCCACACTAGGACCATGCTTTCAGCTGCTCTTAATCCACTCTTTACCAAAGGCAGATCTACCAAAGCACCTGCCCGCAAGCAGTGCAAAGTGGCCCAGGCGTCTCCCAGGGACTTCCTGGGTGCCTAAAATCCGCCACTCTCTCTCAGCCCAACTTCCGCCCAGGCTGAGTGCTGGCGTCTGATTGTGGCCAGCTGCCAATTCCCCTGAGACTAACCTTCTGTGGAGTTTTTTCAAAGTAGATTTTTGATAGAAGTGCGTTGTAGTCCAAGTGTTTGGTGGAGCCCTCATTCCAAAACCAGTTCGGAGGCTCAATTTGTCTGGGTCTGAGGGAAGGTCTCAGGAGCTCACAGAGAATGCTGTCTGCAGTTCACCATCTTGGCTCTTCCCCCTTGGGGTAAAATTTGTAAGGGAAAGCTTTGTAAAGATCAATGCTGAGGAACTACCCATACATATGTTATGCAAAAAAAAAATTGGCAGAATTCACATTTAAATCTATCTGATTCTAGAATTTTTTTTAATAATAGCCTTTTATTTTCAAAATATATACAAAAGATAATTTTCAATATTCACCCTTGCAAAATTTTATGTTTCAATTTCTGCCATCAGAGTGATATTAAAATGTGCAGACTGCACATTTTAAATTGTTAGGATTTTTCCTGGCAATCCAAATTTCAGCTTTTGATTTATCCAGTCTTTCACATGATGTACTCTGCATATAAATTCAAGACTTATTAAGGTAAGAGCCATCTGCATTGAGAAAGAGGATAATGGGGACTGAAATTGGATCACAACATAGCATTTTCACCTTTTTTTTTTTGTTGTTTGCTGGCTTTTTTTTTCCTTTCTCATTGTTTTTCCTTTTTGATCTGATTTTTCTTTATGCAGCAAGATAAATGCAGAAATACATTTAAAAGAATTACATATGTAACATTATTTGCTGTCTAGTGGATAAAGTAAGGGAAGGAAAGGAATATGGTGTGCTAGGCCCTCTGATCCTTTATTGTAGCCATTGCGAGATCCAAGATAATCTTGACTATTGCTCTTAGATACTTGAATTGTTTTTGTCTAGCAGCTTGCAGTATTTTTTTCTTTAGATTATAGTTCTGAAGTTTACAACAATGTTCTTTGGGGTTTTTCTTATGGGATCTATTTCTGGCGGTGATAGATGGATTCTTTCAATGACTATTTCATCCTCTGCTTCTAATATATTAGAACAGTTTTCCTTGATGATCAACAGTTGGAATTAAACTGATTCATTTAAGTTTGGAAAGGAAGTATGGCAAGGGTATAATTATTGTACTTTATTTTTGACTTTATATGCAGAGTACATCATGTGAAAGACTGGATGAATCAAAAGCTGAAATCTGGATTGCCAGGAGAAATCCTAACAATTTAACATGTGCAGACAATATCACTCTGATGGCAGAAATGAAGAATTAAGAAGGTTCTTAATGAGGGTAAAAGAAGAGTGTAAAAGCTTTCCTGAAGCTTAGCATAAAGCAAATCTTATCAACTGGTTCCATCACCTTCTGACCAGTAGAGGGAGAAAAAACAATAAAAGTAGTTTCAGTTTTTTCATTCTTCACCTTAGAGATTACTGCAGACAATGACTGTAGTCATAAAATTGCAAAAGCTATGGCAATTCCAGACGGCATACTAAAAAGCAGAAACATCACCTTGTCAACAAAGTTCTGCATAGTCAAAGTTATGGTTTTTTCAGTAGCAATGTGTGGATGTGACAGCTGGACTATAAAGAGAACAGCACCACAGAATTGACAATTGAATTTTGGTGCTAAAGATTTTTGTGAGTCCCTTGGACAGCAAGGAGACCAAGTCAGTCAATACTCAAAGAAATATATGTATTTTGCAGTAAGATAACTATATAGATATGTATATGTATATTGGATTTGTCATATAATTTAACATATTTAATATGTATTAGATTACCTGTCATCTAGGGATGGGTATGGGGTAAGGAGGGGAAAAATTTGCAACAAAAAATTTTTTTTGCAAAGGTCAATGTAGAAAAATTATTCATATGTTCTGTAAATAAAAAGCTTTAATTGAAAAAAAATAGAAATATATGTAGTTTATTTGCTTGAAAATCAAATACTTAATCTGAAACAAATTCTTTGCTACATAATGAGAAGACAGGACTCATTGGGGGAAAAACAACAATGATCTCATTAGGAGAAAAGATCTTGAGAAATGCTGAAAGCAGAAGGGAAAAGGGATATTAGAGAACAAAATTACAGATAGGGTCATTAATACAAATTAACACAATTACATTCATTATATTGCATATATATACAAATAATACATTAATACATATATTACATATATATACAAATAATACATTAATACATATATTACATATATATACAAATAATACATTAATACAAATACAAACTTAGGCAGACTTCAAGAAATAATAGAAGATAGATGGGCTTGTGATGCTATGGTCCCATTGACATCATGAAGAGTTGGACACAATTGAACAAAATTGAACAAAAACAATACTCTCTCCCTTTTCACCATGTTAGTTCTTAAACCCCCAAAAGTGTGCTTCCATTTACACAAATCATCAACTCACAATAATGAAAAATTTAGATCTTAAGTATATCAATTTCCTTAACAATAAAGCAAAGCAAAACATAATAAGGCAAATACATTAACAATAAAATTTACTATAATGCACATATAAATCTGGATTATACTCTCCCACTGATGCATGTTGTATTAGAGGGTGGGTTGTAGAATGGTCACACATTTAGTAAAAAGTATATAGGGAAGTCAATGAGGAAGGACAATACATTATTAGAAAGTTATAATTCTAGACCACAGGATTTAATATCATTGTTCCTATCTGGAATATCTATTCTACAGTAAATACTCGTATTTTTCACGATCCCCTCTATAAGTTTTTTAGTTTTCTACTTGGGCTTGCCCATGAGAAACCTTTCCTCTTGGTGCTTCTGAATAAAGAATCTTATAGGCTGAGATATTTCTGCATTGCTTATGGTTTCAATAAGAGATTGCCATTTTGTTTATATAAAATAGTAGAGGGTTTTCTTGAAAGTTTAGTGTATTTAAGACTGTTTTTTTATGTTCTGGGGGGAAATCACTATGGTTCCTCTAGATATGTCTGATTATTGTTCAGTCTGGTACTATTTTTAGATTTGGGGTGAAGTAGGTATGTCAGAAATGGACTGCTTTCCTCCATTGAGATAGCCATCTTGGCCAGATAATTTTTTAAATACATTTTTCAAAATCTAATGAAAAGAGTAATATAGAACTTGGCCCTTTTATGTATTTTATAGGGAACAAAATTGAGATTGGAATAAAAGCAAAAAAGCTAGTTAAATAAAGTCTCTTATTCATTAACATGATTGAAAAATTTCTATGTCAGAACTCTAACGAATACCTTAATACTCAAACCTCAAAGGGTGGAATGAAGACAAGTTGAAGGTATCTTTAGAGTCCTCAGGAGCTAAATTGATCTTGAAGAGCACCCTCTGGTGTTGCTTTGTACTAAGTGATAAATGAGGTGTTTAAGAGTACATACATTCTTTAACTACTTATGATGATCAATTACTATTAGTGTTAGAGCTCTAAATATTACATTATTGTGCAAGGAACAAGTGAAAATACAACTGAAAAAATGAAACATAAATGAATATTTATATATAAATGAAACCAAAATACAAAATGAAATTGTATCCAAATGGAAGAATGGATACTAGATTATTATTGGAAAGGAAGCAATTTGCATATATTGTTTAATGCTACATATTCACAATGAGAAAAAATAATTTCATAGGACATTTGGTCAACTGCTATTGCAAAGTTCATGATGAAAGTAAAAACCAAAAAAGCTTATAAAGATAATCATGGCTTCTTCTTTGGTATCTATTGCAGAGGAATAGGAGGGATAAGAAAACTGAAAAACTTTGTAAGATTCTTCAGAATGAGCACAGTATTCATTAATTCATTCAGTAATTTCAGTACAAAGATGACAAGGAGGAGGATAGTTAAAAATATACCAGAAAGGAATAAGAAATTAGATAGGCCCAAGGCTTCTAAATATAAGGAAGGTTTATGTCTGTTGATCAAGAATGCTTTTAAAAATGGTTAATATTAGACATGGCAAGAAACATAGTATTGCACACAAGAAAATAAATTTATTATACATTAACAATATTAATGTAATTTAAAAATAGGATAATACATAAAAATTACTTCTATGCCTATACATATGCATATATATACATGTGCTGCTTATTATTATTCATTATTATCATACAGTCAAATGTTAAATTTGTTAGAACCAAGAGGGAAACTGATGCGAAATTTAAAAAAAGGGTAAAAAAATGATGTAGTATGCAATTGTGTCAACTTCTACCTGACCTGTTTTAAAAATGAGAAAAGACTATCAAAACCTACAATATCAAGTAGACTAAAAAGCAGGTAACAGCATTGCTTATTTTCATTCCCTAAGGAAATGTTATCCATGTACATCATTTGATTATATGGTGACCTCCATAAGAGTCTAGAAACTGCTTCAGTCAGAAATTACTTAATCTCTTTCCAAAAGATAAAAGATAGTAGGATAATAATAATTTAGAATTCAAACTCATTTGAAAATCATTTTAGTGTTGCATATAGTTCATGGTAAAACTATATCATCTCATAAAACAGTAAAACCAAGTGAAGCCATAAATTAAAAAAACAAAAAACAAAAACTTGGTGAGGGATCCAATTAGTCAGCAATTCTGAAAAAATTTAAGGATGAAATTGGTAAGGGGACAATATAGATAAACAAGTAGAAAGATGTGCCACAATTTCTCTTATAAACTTGCTTATCAGGAAGAAGTGGAATGGTGAAAATCATCTGCCATTAAAAAAGGGCCAGAAAAAGCTTTAGCAGTAGAGAAAAGAAGGGAAAAAGAGGGGGAGTGAGTGAACCTTACTCTCATCAGAATTGACTCAAATAAGAAATAGCATATATATTCAATAGGGGTATGGAAAACTATCTTATCCTGTAGAAAAATGGGAGTTTATGGGAAGTATGGGGGAGTGACAAAAGAAAGAATCTATTAAGGGAGGCAGTTATCAGTAACAAAATACTTTTGAGAAGGGACAGAGTGAAAGGAGAGAGAAAATAAATGGGGAAAATATAATTGACAATAGAAATTGTACAAATTTTCCAAAGAAAGCTTCTCGAAGACCTCATTTCTCAAACACAGAGGAAACAGAATCAAATTTATAAAAATTAAGAACCATGCCCCATGTAATAAATGATCAAAGCATATGATAAAAGGGCAGTATATTTATGCATATCCTTTGACCTTACAACACCACTACTGGCACAAATACCAAAAAGAGATTCAGAAAAAAAAAGGGAATTGACCTATCTATACAAAAATATATTCATAGCAGATGTCTTCTCAGGGCAAAAAAAAATGGAAATTGAGGGGATGCCCATCAATTGGGGAATGGTTCAATAAACTGTGGTTTGTGTTTCTGATGGAATATTGTTGTTCTATGGGAAATGATGAACAGGATATTCTCAGAAAAAAAAACAAACCTGGGAAGTCCTCCATGAATTCAAGCAAATGGAAATGTACTATATACAAATTAATAGCAATATTCTGGGATGATCAGCAGTAATTGTTTAGCTATTCTTAGTAGTACAATAATCCACAACTACTCTGAAGGACTTATGATGAAACATTCTATCTATACTAAGAGAATGAACTGATTGTGTCTAAATACAGATTGAAGCATTCTCTCTTTCTGTCTTTATCTCTCTCTTTCTTTTTAACTTATTTTTTTTCTTGAGGGTTTTTATTTTCTTTAAGATTGGAGATATATGTTTTCTTTTACAATTTGACTTTTATGGAAATGTTTTGCCTAACTTGATATGTGGTTTCTTTTTTTTGCCCCAAATAGTTTTATTTATATTCCTTGAAACTTTGCACTGGAAATCCAGGTTTAATTAAAGCCCACTGGAATTCTTATTTTCTTCTTTTTTTTTTATTAAAAGCTTTTTATTTACAAAACATCTGAGTGATTTTTCTACATGGACCTTTGCAAAAACTTTTTTTTGTTGTTGTTGTTCCAAGCTTTTCCCCTCCCTCCCCCACCCCCACCCCCAGATGACAGGTAATCTAATACATGTTAAATATGTTAAATTATATGACATATCCAATATATATATACATATCTATACAGTTATCTTACTGCACAAGAAACATCAGATCTAGAAAGAGAGAAAAAAAAAACCTAAGAAGGAAAACAAAATGCAAAGAAATATTCACAGAAAGTGTTAAAATGCTCTGTTTTGGTCCACACTCAGTTCCCTCAGGCCTCTCTCTGGATGTATATGAGTATCTTCATCACTGAACAATAGGAACTGGTTTGAATCACATCATTGCTGAAAAGAACCATGTCCATCAGAATTGATCATCATATAGACTTGTTGCTGTGTATAATGTTCTCCTGGTTCTGCTGATTTCACTCAGCATCAGTTCATGCAAGTCTCTCCAGGCCTTTGTGAAATCATCCTGCTGGTCGTTTCTTACCGAACAATAATATTCCATGACATTCATATACCATAATTTATTCAGCCATTCTCCAATTGATGGGCATCCATTCAGTTTCCAGTTTCTTGCCACTATAAAAAGGACTGACACAAACATTCTTGCACATGTGTGTCCCTTTTCATCCTTTAAGATCCCTTTGGGATATAGGCCCAGTAGAGACACTGCTGGGTCAAATGGTATGCACAGTTTGATAACTTTTTGAGCATAGTTCCAAATTGCTCTCCAGAAGGGTTGGATCTGTTCACAGTTCCACCAACAATGTATCAGTGTCCCAGTTTTCCCACATCCCCTCCAACATTCACCGTTATCTTTTCCTGGCATCTTAGCCAATCTGACAGGTGTGTAGTGGTATCTCAGTTGTCTTAATTTGCATTTCTCTGATCAATAGTGATTTGGAGCACCTTTTCATGTGACTAGAAATAGTTTCAATTTCTTCATCTGAAAATTGTCTATTTATATCTTTTGACCATTTATCAATTGGAGAATGGCTTGAATTCTTATATATTTGAGTTAATTTTCTATATATTTTAGAAATGAGGCCTTTATCAGAACCTTTGAATGTAAAAATATTTTCCCAGTTTATTGCTACCCTTCTAATTTTGTCTGCATTCATTTTGTTTGTACAAAAACTTTTTAACTTGATATGGTCAAACTTATATATTTTGTGATTAATGATGATCTCTAGTTCTTCTTTGGTCACAAATTCCTTCCCCCTCTACAGGTCTGAGAGGTAGACCATCCTACATTGTTCTAATTTGTTTATAATATCATTCTTTATGTCTAGATCATGAATCCATTTTGACCTTATCTTGGTATATGCTGTATATGTGGTTTCTTAATTATGGGTGGTGACAAGGGAGAGAATCTAGAACTCAAAAACTTTAAAAACAAATGTAAAAAATGTTTTGGATGTTAACTGGGTAAAATATTAAATAAATAAAAGAAAAGAAATAAAGAAATTCCCTTACCCTGTGATAATGGAGGTGTCATATTTAGAGACTATTATTACGATCTAGGATATATTTCATGAAGAGTTAGAAATGGAATTGAATAAGTAGGACTTTGACTCATCCACAGAGAGTAATCATAAAGGTCTGTAATTCAGATGATATAATTTTTAATAAACAAAAATCATAGTATAGAAGAAATAACATGATTTGAAAACATCACACATTGTCATTTTAAGTGACTGAGAATTTATTAATTAAATAAGAATAAATGGATCTAGATTTCCATCTTTACAAAACTTTTATGGAAATAATGTGCACATACATTTGTTGGAGGTATGAGAAAGGAACAGGTAGATTTTGAGAATGATATTCATGTAAGAATTTACTTAAAGCCTCAGCAAAAAACAAAACAAAACAACAAAAAAACAAAAACAAAGCAACAATAACAAAAGAAGTTACTTAAAGTAACAGTTATGAAAAGTATAAGGAATATGAGATCCCTCCATGGATATTATGCATTAATAATAAAGATGATAATTTTAAAAGCATTGTACTTGTTAGAGAAGAATACTTTAAAATCTCTTCTTCAATGAGGATTCTACTAAACATTGTCCTTCTCTATTTCCATTCAAGTGCATTTGTAGATATAAACCAATTTTTTCATTGCCCTTATTTTTCTTTGCTTATTTGTTTTGAAGTTTTGTAGTTATTTTGGTGTGTCATCTGGGTTTTCTATAAGGCAAAATGATCTTATGGTAGTTACTCTATACTATTAGTCATTACTACTCTTACCATTATAATAAACACAACTTCCTTTGAGTCTATACCTCATTTAAAATGCTTATGTTGGCTATCCTTACGGGTCATATAGATATTATATTTTGGTGGTATTAAATCCTGGGAGTACAAACTTTATTCAAAAGTGACATTCTCTAAACAACTTATCTTATCCACATAAGGGAAATCTATTATGAGACTCTTCTCTTCTCAAATTCCTTAGAAAATTTGCTTCTATGAAACTTTGCAATTATTAGTCTAGAGTGAAAATTCCCTATCATTTGTTTCTACCTTGGTTCTACTCTATTTTAACACATTACCCTATGCTTGTCCCCAAACTAAAAAAATCATCATTCCTTCTCTGATCATATGTGGACCAGGTGGGAGTTGATTTCCATATCCTTTCTGTTCTTCATCTCTTCTTTACTACTCAAATGCTTCTATTCCTTCTCACATAAAATACAATTTCAATCATAATAGAAGATGGCTTTCACTCTATTTACTATTAACTTGGCTCTTCCTTCTTTCTTCCTTCTTATTCTTTGAATTTACCATAAATCTTTATCTACTTAAATAATATTTTCCTTGATGATCTTTCTTTGTTTTAACCTTCAATAACTTTTATTAGGTAAAAGCAACAATAACCATATTTTTTACTCTAGACATATTAAAATTTATTTCATTTCTCAATATATTTTATACAATTATATTTATTTACCTTTGATTTCTCTTATTTAAAATACTTGCAAGTTTGTAGAATTTGCAATTTGGTTTAGGTAACAGATTAAATTTTGTTTTGATCAAAGGTACATATTATTCACACTGATAATTAGCCCAATATTTCAAGAATATGTTCTTCTGGATTATGTCCCAATTACTTATTCTTTCTGAAAGATAATATGAAAAAAATCTATATTTCTTTTAACTGTGGAGTTACTCTACATTATTCTAAGGTCTTCTAAGGAAGTATGGGCAACTCCCAACAAAATTTAGAGAGCAGATTATATATCAGAGTTTAGAGGATCCTTAGCAGTACAATGGAGCCCCTGAAATGGGATACTTAGGTTACAAGTATGAGACTTGAACCCCAAAATGAGATATTCTAAGGAATACCATTGCACATGTATCCTAGAAGAAACTTCAAGGTAGATATGGCCAGAGGAACTAGAAAAATAAAGTATTATCTGGGTTTCATGAGAAAAATCTAGTTCTATGCTAAAGTAGGAAAATCCCAAGTTATGCAATTCTTTCTTCAATCTTGATTTAAGTTGATGATATAATTTTTTGGAAAACCCCAGAAATACTCAGGTATAATCACTGTTTTCTATAGCATGTATTTCAAATAAAGGAGCTTCTGTCTTGACTACACAGATCATCCTAATGTATTATTTATTCTGTGCTAAGCTACAAAATCAATGAAGTTAAACCAAGTTCATTTAAGTGACACAATTCTCTTTCTTTCCTTCCTCTCCAAGATCTTGTCAAAATTTAGAGACATTGATGGAGTATGGCTTCATCTTAGTTTCCATATTTTTCGTTGGTCTTAAGATCTACTGCTGAAAACTCAAAAAATAAAAAAAAATACCAAAATAAAACCACAGCCAAAGTACTAAAATAAAGAGATTGTGATTATTTCTTGTCCATTTATAGTCAAGGAAATAGTGTTACTCAGGAGGCTATGGAGCAGCTTATTTATTTTAGTAGTCAAGCTTTTGTTCTTTGTATATATTCAAGAAAGCTTTGGGGGAAACTATGATTGACTGGGAAGTTATTCTCAGCACCTATATAATTATTGCTTCTAGGAATTCTTAAAAACATATTCTGGGGCAGAACCAAATGAAGTAAAGCCAAGGACTACCTGAGTTCTCCCCTTAAACTCCCTTCAGATACCTTTAAATATTGATTCTAAACAAATTCTAGAGTGGAAAACCCCCCCAAAAAGATGAAGTGAAACAATTTTCTAGTCTAAGACAACTTAGAAAGTTGGCAGACAAGATCTATGGCATTAGAGTGAGAGTGGAGCACAGTCCAGAGCAGGCCATCTCCAGCAAACCAGGATTCTCAGTCCACAGATGCTGAAGGGCTTCGACACTGGTCAGAGATTACAAGGATTTATTTGCTAGCACTGAGTCAGGACTCTGTTGCATTGTCTATATGCAGATCTGGGTTACACCCCTTTGTAGTAATCCCAGGGCAAGGAGGAGAACTTGGAAAACTGAGTTTATAGAAAGAGTAGAGCTGGAATCTTGTTCACCTTTCTAGGGGGAAAAAGAATGATTGTGGTAACTCATAGACAAAAACAAAACAAACAAACAAAAAAAAACTATTAAACACATCTCTACTTGAATCATAATCCCTTGGATTAACTGAAAACTTAAAGATGCTTAAAAGTATTTCTGAAAACAACTGCACAAATGCCCTGAAGCATGGGAAAATAAATCCTCTACTCTAGAATTGGAGCCCTACTTTAACAGAGAGTTAAAAGTTAAGTTAATATAATAGGCTGGGAAAATGAGGGAAAAAATAGAAAAAATCTTATTATAAAGTTACTATGGTAACAAGGAGTATCAAAACATACACTCAAAACTCCTATATACAAAACCTCCCAGAAATATATAAATTGGGCTCAGATCATGAAAGAGCTCACAAAGGATTTTAAAAATTAAGAGAAGTAGTAGGAAAAATGGTAAGAGAAGTGAGAGTAATGCAAAAAAAAATGAAAAACAAGTCAGCAATTTGGTAAAAAACACACACATACAAAAAATACTGAAGAAAATAATATCTTAGGAAATTGACTAGGTTGAATGTTAAAGGAGTTATGAAAAACCAATAAGGAGAAGAATGCCTTAAAATGCAGAATTGTCTAAATGGAAAAGGAAGTACAAAAGTTCATTGAAGAAAATTCCTTAAAAATTAGAATTTAGCAAATGAAAGCTAATAAATTTATGAGAAATTAAGAAACAAAATAAAACAATAAGAATGAAAAAATAGAAGAAATTGTGAAATATCTCATTAGGGAAAAAAAAAACTACTGACCTGGAAAATGGATTTAACAGAGATAATATAAAAATTATTAGATTACCTGAAAGCCATAATAATAGTAACAACAAACCTGGACTTCATCTTTCAAGAATTTATCAAGGAAAACTGTCCTGATATTCTAGAACCAAAGTAAAATAGAAATCAGAAGAATCTGCTGATCACTTACTGAAAAAGATCCTGAATTAAAAACTCTCAGGAATATTACAGGCAAATTCAAGAGCCACAGGTAAAGAAAAAAAAAATTCAGGCAGACAAAGAGAAAAAATCCTTGGAGTCATGTTATCATAATCGGGACAACACAAGATATAGCAACTTCTACATTCACATATCTGATGACTTGAAATATGATATCTTGGAGAGAAAAGGAGTTAGGATTAAAATCACAAATCATCTACCCAGCAAATTTGAGTATAATCATTCAGAAGAAAAATGTATATTAAATGAAATAGAGGACTTTCAATAACTCTTGATAAAAGGACCAGAGTTGAATAGAAAATTTGATTTTCAAATACAAAACTCAAGAGAAACATAAAAAGTAAACAGGTAAGGGAAATCATAAAGGATTTAATAAAGTTAAGTGGGATGATGATGCTTGTAACATTTTTTTCTCATTATTAGGGCAATTAGAAGGGAGTTATGTAGACAGAAGTGTGAGTTGAATAGAAAGGAATGATAGCTAAAAAATGAAGATATGAAAAAGAAGAACACACTTTGAAAAAAAATAAGCATGCTTTTCTAACATAAAAGAAAAGAAAAAACTTTTACAGTGAAGGGAAGAGGGAAAACTTGATGGGGAATAAATATACCTTAATCTTTTTGCCTCAAAGAGGGAATAACATACACACACTCAGTTGGGTATAGAAATCTATCTTACCATATAGGAAAGTGGAAGAGAAAGGGAGAAAAGAGAAGTGGTGGTGGTAGAAGGAATACATTGGGGAAGGGGATAGTCAGAAGCAAAACACTTTTGAGAATAGAATAAATGGAGGGAAATACAGTTAGCAATAATAACTGCAAAAAATTATTTTGAAGCAAGTTTCTCTAATAAAGTTTTCATTTATCAAACATATAGAGAACTAAGTTAAACTTACAAAAAATAAAAGCTATTCTCCAATTGATAATCAAAAAGATACAGTTTTATATGAAGTGATCAAAGCAAAATACAGCCACATTTGAAAAAGGCTGTAACTTACTGTTGATTGGAGAAATGCAAAGTAAAAAATTTAGGGTATTGCTTGATACTTATTGAATCAGACAATTGTACAAAAAAAGGAAAATAACAAATGGTCAAGGGGATGTGGGGGAAAATGAGATGTTCATATATTGTTGGTAGAGTTGAGAACTGATTCAACTATTCTGTAGAGTGATTTAAAACTATGCCCAAAGGACTATAAAAACAGTAAGCTTTGGACTGATAATCCCACTACTAGTTCTGTATCCCAAAAGAAATTTAAAAAACTTTTTTTTACTAAGTAAATTGGGGTTAAGTGACTTGCCCAGGGTCACACAACTAAGAAGTATTGTGTCTGAGGCCAGATTTGAACTCACAGTCTTCTGATTTCAGCCAGGTGCTCTATCCACTGTATCACCTAGCTGCCCCATCCCAAATCAAATTAAAATACAAACAAAAAAGGGAAGTATCTGTACAAAAATATTTACAGCAGCTCTTTTCTAGAAACAAAGAATTAGGAATTGTGAGGATGCTCATCAATTAGGAAATGAATGAATAAATTGTGGTGATTTTTATGGAATACTATTGTGCCATAAGAAATGATGATCAGGATGCTCTCAAAAAACCTTGAAAGACTTCTATGAGCTGATGCAAAGTCAAATGAACTGTATATAAAATAATAATATTGGGACATGATGAGCTGTTTTCAACCATATACTGATCCAAGACAATTCTACAGGAGTTATGATAAAAAAAAATGCTCCACATACCCAGAGGAAAAAAAAAACTGATAGTAAATTTGAATACATATTGCAGCACACTTTTTAAAAAAAATTATGTATTTTTCTTGAAGG
The DNA here is from genome assembly GCA_023553655.1 of Myrmecobius fasciatus. Lineage (NCBI taxonomy): Eukaryota > Metazoa > Chordata > Mammalia > Dasyuromorphia > Myrmecobiidae > Myrmecobius > Myrmecobius fasciatus. Next base: position 50,323 of record JAJPUD010008261.1, read on the forward strand.
TTTTTTTTTAAATCTATGTTTTATTTGAAACATAACTATTAAGGACCTATATCAAATTGTTTATCTTCTCATTGAGGAGTGATAAGGAAGTTTGAAAGTAAAGAATTTGGAACTCTAAATTTCAAAAGTGAATTGTTTTTACATGTATTTTTATACACAACTTGGGGGAAATTAAGTATTTAAAAAATTTCATATAAAATATTAAAAACATATCCTGGGAAAATATTTCTCTGTCTTTGCTTACATATACTTATAATTTAGTATTATAAAGTGATTTGATACTCTCATGGAAAAAAATCTATTCTGTTTCCATTATTCATTTATTTACTCAAATTATATTTATGTACAGAGCCTATGATAGAAATATGGAAGAAATTGGAAGAGACAAAGTATTTGCATTTGAGAATGATTAATTAACCTAACAATTAGTAAACCTACTTTGGTTTTGCAGGCTCCAAGAACTTTCCTTTGCTATGTTCTCTAATGAGATAATAGGATAGGATTTTGTTGTTGTTGTTGCTTTATTGCATCTTGTGGATGTAAGATTTGGACAAACAGAAAAAAAAATCTCTTGAATTTTGTCCCCTTATTCTGCCTATATAAAGAGGCAAAATAAGACCTTGGAAAAATCATAATTCTTAGCATTTATTATATGAATGAGAAGAGTAAATCAGGACTTTGTGAAAGTTTCTTCAATATATATTTATGTACAGTTGAATATGATTAGAGAACTTGTGCTTGGATCAAGACTCATTCTTATATCTGAAACTTTGAGGGGAAGAATAATAAACTCAAAATTCAAAACTAGTCCCTTGGCTTTCATTATTCTGATTAAAATGAAAAATAACCTCCTACAAAGTGTGCCCTGTAGTGGATTCAGATCAATGAGATGAGGAATTTTGAGCTACTTGAGTTGTTGAGATGAATTGTTGAAATCTAACACCATATGGTCTATCTTGGATTGAATAATTTCAAAAGCAACAGATAGAAAATGAAAGAATGCTTATTGTAACCCACCTTTTATAGCCAAAGTTTCAGACAAAACTAGAATGAAAATGATTTAATGATTTAGGTTAAAAGAGTTCTCTCCATAATAGACTGATGGTATTAGATTTTACCAATGAGACTTTAGTAGGAAAAAATTCAAGAGTCTCAGAGCTGACTGGAATCACACATACCATAAAACTCAATTCCTTAACTAAAACATGAAAAAATATGTCATGAAGCCTTCCTTTGAAGACTTCTGCCATTAAGAAATTAACTACCATTGAACCATACCCATTCCATTGCTGAATTCTTCTGACAGTTAGGAATAATTTCTTTACATTGAGTCAAAATATACTTCCACATAATTTTCACTTGTCAATAAGTGTCCTCTTTGAGAGCAAACTAAATAATATAGTTTCTCTTCCCCTTGATACTACTTTCAGTACCTGAGAGAATATGTATCTGGCTTTTCAAATGTTCTTCACATAAAATACAAGTATCTTTGCCAAAAAAAAGAAAAACCCAATGGTTTCACAATGAGTAGGGCACAACAGAAATGACTGAACAACAACACACAATACTAGGCTAGCTATGTGACATTGTGGATAAAGTGATGAACCTGGAATCAGAAAGCCTCTTATTCCTGATTTCAAATCTGGCCTCAAAAATTACCAGCCACATGATCCTATTTGCCTTAGTTTCTTTTTCTGTAAAATTCCTGAAGAAGGAAATGACAAACTACTCTTTGCCAAAAAAAAAGTCCTAACAAACACTATCTAATGATAATATCTAAGAAGGGAGACAAATATTTGAAAGATATGCATTGTAAATGTTTCATATTTGCCAGTATAATAAAAATGATCACAAGAATTAAATTAGTTGGCAAATTTCATTTTCTACTAAAATTGTTGTTTATAGAATAAACTAAAATCAAGCCATCAATAAGCATTTATGAAATCTCTACTATAGTGTGTATATATATATATGTCAAATGTTGTGGTAGGTGCTGGAAATACCAAGTTGAAAATGAAATAGTACCCACCCTCAAAGAGTTTATGTTTTTTTGAAGAAATGAAATCTATTTGTACAAATATTTACAAACTACATAAAAATTAGGTAATTTTTGAAGAATATATCACAAGCTGGTGATAAGGACCAGCTATAAGATAGGCAAAATAATAATAAAAATCATTTAGGAGAGCAAAAAGACTACAATCTTAAGGAAAACAAAGGAAAAAAGGAAGGAATGAAAGGTGTATAACAATAAGAGATCAAAATGTATTATGAAATGTAATAGATTTAAAAATGGAAACGTTTAGCAATAAAACATCGATAAAGTAAAACTCAGAAGCAAGCACAAAAATAACATGATATTAAATTTACCCTATGTCAAGGATTCTTGAACATCTGAGAAAACTTGAGAGTAAAAAAATCAATTATGAAATTAAGAGTAATAACTTGTTTAATTTCACAGAGAATTACAAATGTATGAGACTAAAATATAGATGCTCTTTAATAGAAAAAATAGAGAAAAATGAAAAGAGTATTTTACAATGATGATTTGAGGGAGGATTCTTAATGAAACCGAGATAGTAAAGTAATCAAAAAAGATACAGTAGAAAATTTTCATTGTACATTTTTTTAAAGTTTATGCAAAAATTCATTCCAGATATATGAAAAGAGGTTAACAATTCAAAATTATCTTTATCAAAAAAGCAGTTTATATATATATATATAACTAAATATGACCAAGAGTCATTCTTCAGTTAATAAGAAGTCATCAGATACAAAAAGTTTGTTTTCAAAAGAAGGAATACAAATCATCAAATAATGAAAAAAAGGAAGGAAGGAAGGAAAGAAAGAGGGCAGGAAAGAAGGAAGAAAGAAAGGAAGGAAGAAAGGAAGGAAGGAAAGAAAGAAGGAAGGAACGAAGGAATGTATAGGAAGGGGTAAAATGAATTGGAGAAAGAAAGGAATCTTTGCCAAGAAACCCCAAATTGTTTCACAAAGAATCAGACATTGAAAAAAATTACTGAACAACAAAACCCATCTAATGAAATAAAGAAAGACAACTGCAGTTCTTTGTCACAATAAAGAGAATTGCTATAAATATTTTAGAACATATAGGATATAGGTTGTTATTCTTTTTCTTTAATTATTTTTGGAAATGGACCAAGTAATGGATGGTATTGCTGGGTCATAGGATATAGATAATTTAATAAATCTTTGGGCATAAGTCTATATTACTATACAGAAATGGATAGATCGGTTCACAATTCCATCAATAGTGCAAATATTTGTGTCCTAATTTTTCCACATCTTCTTTAATATGTGTTTCTCCCTCCTTTAACAATATTAGCCAATCTGATAGCCATATCTCAAGATTGTTTTAATTTGCATTTCTCTAACCAATAATGTCTGAGAGTGGTTTTTATATGATTAAATTATTTTGATTTATTTATCTGAATGCTTCCTGTTCATATTTTTGACTATTTATTAGTTGGAGAATGACTCATATTCTTATACATTTTAGAAAGTTTTTATGTATTTGAAATATGAGACCTTTATAAGAGAAATTATAAAAATTTTCCTGAATTTTCTGTTTTCTTTCTGATCTTGCCTACTTTTATTTATTTGTACAAAACTTTTTAAATTTAATGTAACAAAAGCTACCCATTTTAAATCTCACTTTGATCTCCATCTCTTTTTTATTTACAAATTATTTATCTATCCATAAGTCTAATAAATAACATATTACATGTTCTTCAATTTTTTTTTCTTTTTACTGAGGCAATTAAGGTTAAGTGACTTGCCCAGGGTCACACAGCTAAGGAATGTTAATTGTCACAGATCATATTTGAACTCAGGTCCTCCTGACTTCAGGGCTGGTGTTCTATCCACTGTGCCACCTAGCTGCCCCTCAAATTTTCTTCTAATATTTCTGTTTACTTTCAAGCATCTATTATCTATCTATTTCTATACATGTAGACATAGTTACATATTGATATATAGATCCAAACTTATTAAGGAAAACCCTTTTTTAAAATTTCTGTTGTTAATAAACTTGTGCTAAATTGTAACCCCAAAATTTGTCATTTCTGCAATCAAATTCACATGATATAATCATTTTGGAGGATGTTTCTTTTATGGCTATGTTTTTGACTGTGCTCCTCTAAACTGGCTTTGTACAGATAATAATCTGTTTAGGTAAGTTTTTTCATTGTTTTGATGTCAGAATATCACTGCCTTAAATAATTTAGTTTCAAGTTTCTTGATATATTTAGACTCAATATCCCTTGCCTGGGGGAGACCAAGATATTTCTGAATATCATCTTCTTCCATTGGTTGTTAGACATGAATGTGTATAATATATGTCTTTCCTTAGTAGAGATTTAGGATTTCAAAATTATCAAATTCTAATGACATTTTGGAAAAGTATAATTAGAAAATTTCCTTGAAATAAACTATTTAATTGAAATGAACTATTTAATGTGATTTTCTGTATAACCATTTCACTTGACAACATCCACACACATTAAAAATTAATGGAATATTGTGATAGGGTTTCTATCAATTTAGAAATTATATACAGATCTATTTAGAAGAAATTTTAATGGATTTAAAAACTAGAAAAATCATATATTTCTTATTAATTATTTGATTATTAACAACTTAATTGAGTGTTTTATTATATCATTTTATTTAATTTAATTTTTTTCTGGTTATATATGTACATTCATTTTTTAAAATCTTTTTTTATTTTTTAAAAACACATTTTGTTATGAATTACAGTGGGGGAGAGAAAAATCAGAGCAAAATGGAAAAACCATGAGAGGAAAAAACCCAGAAGAAATAGGAAAAAAAATGAACTTAACATGTATTGATTTCCTTTCAGTCTTCATATTTCTCTCTGTGTATGCAGATAGCATTTTCCATTCAAAGTTTATTGGGATTGCCTTGGATCACTGAATTACTGAAAAGCACTAAGTCTTTTATAGTTGATCAACTCACACTCTTGCTGTTACTATGCATATGTATTCCTAGTTTTTCTTGTTTCTCTCAGCATCAGTTCATGTAAATCTTTCCATGCCTTTCTAAAATCAGCCTGTTCATCCATTTTTTTTTTTTTTTTTTTTTTTTTGCACAGAGGCAATTGAGATTAAGTGACTTGCCCAGGGTCACATAGCTAGGGAATATTAAGTGTCTGAGACCAGATATGAATTCAGGTCCTCCTGACTTCAGGGCTGGTGCTTTCTCCACTGTGCCACCTAGCTGCCCTCTGTTTATCATTTTTTATAGAACAATAGAATTCCATTACATTCATATACCATAATTTATTCAGTCATTTCTCAATTGATGGGCATCTACTCATTTTCCAAATTTTTGCCAACACAAAAAGAGCTGCTACAAACATTTTTGCACATATGAGTTCTTTTACCTTGATTATGATTTCCTTGGGATACAGTCCCAGTAGAGGCACTGCTGCATCAAAGAGTATATAGTTTTATAACCCTTGGGGCATAATTCCAAATTGCTCTCCAGAGTAGTTGAATCATTTCACAACTCTACCAACAATGGAGTAATGGCCCAGTTTTCCCTTATTCCCTCCAACATTTGTCATTATTTTTCCTATCATCTTGGCCAATCTGAAAGGTGTGAGGTGGCATCTCAGAGTTTTAATTTGTATTTCTCTAGTAAATAGTGATTTAGGGCATTTTTCTTTCATATGATTATAGCTAGATTTATTTTCTTCATCTGAAAATCATCTGTTCATATACTTTGATCATTTCTCAGTTGGGGGATGGCTTGTATTCTTATAAATTTAACACAGTTCTTTGTATATTTTTTAGAAATGAGGATTTTATCAGAAATACTGACTGTAAAATTTTCCCTCAGCTTTGTGCTTCCCTTCGAATCTTGTTTGTATTACTTTTATTTGTGCAAAACCTTTTTAATTTAATGCATGTAAAGTTGTTAATTTTGCATTTCATAATGTTCTTTAGTTCTTATTTGGCCATAAATTCGCTCCTTCTCCAAAGAACTAATGGGTAAACTATTCCTTACTTTCCTAATTTGCTTATACTATCACCCTTTACACCTAAATAATATACCCTTTTTGACCTTATTTTAGTATGGGGTGAGAGATGAAGCTCTATGCCTAGTTTCTGACTTTCCAGTTTCCTCAGAAATTTTTGTGAAATTATCCCAGAAGTTGGATGGCCAGACCTGCTCATTAGAGGTACTGGCCGGAATCTTGATCATGGGTAAAGAGTGAGGGGGCGGAACTCACAAAGATGGTCAAACAGGGGTACATTTATTCAAAATTTTCTCAGCTTTTTATCCTCTAGAACACTTACATAACTATAGCACTAACTATGGGATACTGCACACGCAGGACCTCATAAACAACTTGCTGTTATTATGTGCAGATGTCTCCTTGCCACTTAAGTCTAACTCTGCTTTAATTACAATACAGGTTGTCATGCTTCTGACTTCTCAGGAAAGCCAAGATGCCCCTTTGGGGAATGGGGAGCCATACCAGACACCTCAACAGAGTGCCACTGGACTAAAGAGTCTTATACCTCACCTAGGGTTCCCCAGTATCTATGACCCTCTACACTGGAATTTAGGGTTAATCAAATTCTAGTTTAGTATAGTCATTGATTATTTTGTCATGTGTATCTCATCTATTCCACTGATCCACTACTCTATTTCTTACCCAGTACCTTATGTTTTTGATGAACTACTTTATAAAATATTAGGTTTTTGTACTGAGACCACCTCCTTTGTATTTTTTCCCCATTAATTCCCTTGAAATTTTTGAGTTTTTGGTCTTGCAGATAAATTTTGTCATTATTTTTTCTAGCTCTATAAAATACTTTTTGACAGTTTGATTGGTGCAGCACTGAACAAGTAGACCAATTTAGGTGGAATTAGTATTTTTATTATATTAGCTTGGCCTACCCATGAGCAATTGATATTTGTCCAATTATTTAGATCTGACTTTATTTGTGTTTTGTAATTGTTGTCATATAATTCCTGGATTTGTATTGGTATGTATTTTGTCTGCACATTTTAAATGGAATGTCTCTTTCTATTTCTTGCTATTGGGCTTTGTTAGTAATATACAGAAATGCTGATAATTTGTGTGGGTTTATTTTTATATCCTGTAACTTTGCTAAAGTTGTTATTGGTTTCAAGTAAATGTTTAGATGATACCCTAGGACTCTTTAAATATACCCTCGTATCATCTGCAAAGTGTGATCATTTTATTTGCATCTATTTATTCCTATGCTTTCTGTTGTTTTTATAAGGAATGGGGGCTATATTTTGTCAATAAACTTTTTTTACATCTTTTGTGACTATCATGATTTGGGCTGATTTTGCTATTGTTATGGTGATTATAGCAATAGGTTTCCTGATATTGTCCTAGCTCTGCATTCCTGGTATAAACCTGCCTTGGTCATAAAGCATTATATTGCTGATAACTTATTGCAATCTCTTTGATAATAATATTTTATTTAATTTTTTTGCATCATCAATATTCATTAGGGAGATTGATTTGTAATTTTCTTTCCTTGTTTTGGCACTTCATGGTTTAGGTATAGGTACCATATTTGTCTCATAGAAGGAATTTGACAGAACTTTTTCTTAACAAAGTATTGGAATTGTCTTTAAATGTTGGTAGAATTCACTTCTAAATCCATCTGGCTCTGGAGATTTATTCTTAGGAAGTTCATTGATAGCTTATACAATTTCTTTTTTAAAAAACATGACTATTTAAGTAATTCATTTCCTCTTCTGTTAATCTGGGCAATTAATATTTTTGTAAATATCCATTTCAATTAGATTGTCAGATTTGTTGATATATAGTTGGGCAAAAAAACACCTAATTATTGCTTTAATTTCTTCTTCATTGATAGTGTTTACCTTTTTCATTTTTGACGCTTATAATTTGCTTTTCTTTCTTTTTTGTAATCAAATTTATTGAAAGTTTATCTATTTTGTCATTTTAAAAAAATGAAACCAACTCTTTGTTTTATTAATTAATTCAATAGTTTTCTTGCTTTCAATTTTATTAATTTCTCCCTTGAGTTTCAGAATTTCTAATTTGGTATTTAATTGAGGGTGTTTAATTTGTTGTTTTCTAGCTTTTCAGTTGCATGACCAATTTATTGATCTCTTCTTTCTCTATTTTATTCATATAAAATTTAGAGTGCAAAATTTCATGTAAAAACTACTGTGGCTGCATCCCATAAGTTTTGATATATTGTCTCATTATTGTCATTCTCCTGTATGAAATCAGTAATAATTATTTTTGTGATTTGTTGTTTGACTTACTCATTCCATAGGATTATATTATTTAATTTCCCATTGGTTTTTAGTCTATCTTTTCCTGGTTCTTTATTGAATACAATTTTTATTGCATCATGATCTGAAAAGAAAGTATTTTCTATTTGTGCCTTTCTGCATTTGATTATTAGGTTTTTATACCCTTAGCCATGGTCACTTTTTGTCAGGTGCTATGTACAGCTGAGAAAAAGTTGTATTTCTTTCTGCCCTTATTTAATTTTTTCTAGATGTCTATTATATCTAAGTTTTCTAGGATTCTATTAACCTTTGTAGTTTCTTTTTTGTTTATTTTGTGGTTAGATTTGTCTAATTCTGAGAGGGGGAAATTGAGCTGTCTATTTCTTCCTGTAACTCGCTTAATATCTTTTCTAAGAATTTGGATGCTCTACTACTTGGTGCATATACATTTAGTATTGATACAATTTTATTGTCTGTGTTACTCTTTAAAAAAAGATATAGTTTACTTCTTTATCTCTTTTAATTAGATCTATTTTTACTTTTGCTTTAACTGAATTACTACACCTGCTTTTTTTTTGCTTCAGTTGAAACATAATAAATTTTGCTCCAGATTTTTATGCTTAGTCTATATGCATCTCTGTTTCAAATGTGTTTCTTGTAAGTAACATATTGTAGGACAGTTCATCCCATTCACATTCACAGGTACAATTAGCATTGTGTACCACCTTTTATCCTATTTTCTCTTTTATATATACTTTGTTCTTTCTCTCTCTCTCTCTCTCTCTCTCTCTCTCTCTCTCTCTCTCTCTCTTTCTCTGTCCCTCTTTGGTAGTGTTTCATTTCTAACTCACCTTGCCCTTATCCTGCCCTCCTTTATATCACCCCCTTCCTTTCTCTTACCCCTTTCTCCTAGTGTTTTTGCCCTCCTTTCTATTCAACATATTCATTTTCTTTTCCCTTTATCCTCTTACTTTTTATAGGGTTAAAGAAATTTCTATACCCAATTAAATAATTAAGTTGTTCCTTCTTTGAGTCCAAATTGATGAGATTAAGCTTCAGAAAATGATTATCCCCGTCCCTTCTTTCCCTCTATTGTAACACATCTTTTGTGTTTCTTCATGTGATCTAATTTGTCACATTTTACATCCCTTTTCCTCTTCTCCCAGGACAATATTTTTTCCACTTTCTTTCTCTTTGATATCATCACATCAGCATCCATTCACATCCACATGTGGATGGTCATGTATGCCTTTTCTAATTGCCCCAATAACAAATAGTTTTCAAAAGATACAAATATCATTTTCCCATCTATATTAATTTTTTTCCTTCCTTTTCCATGTTGTTGACTTTTTCATGCATATCTCTCATTTTTCTCATTTTTTCTTCCACTTCTCTTATTTGCATTTTGAAGTCTTTTATGAGCACTTCCAAGAGCTCTCTTTGTACTTGAAACCAGGCCGTTTCACTCTGAGATTTCCCCTCTGGAGATTTTGTTCTCATCTGAGTTGGTGCTTTGGTCTTCCCTGTCACCATAATACCTTTCTATAGTTTTCTCTGTTTCCTGTTCATTTTCTTTCCTTCTTTCTTCCCTCCCTTTCTTTATGACTTTTGTGGTTGAACTCTGCTTCTGGGCTACAGGGGGCACTATCTCAAAGTTTTTGTGCATCTCAAAGCCTTGACTGGAAGCCCAGGAACTGTTTGCTCTCAGCAGGGGGTACTCTACCTGCTCTCTCCAGGCAACTGCTTGGTTTCCCAGGCTGGCAATTTGCTTTCTGTGCTGAGATTGGAGGCTGTTCCACTGGTCTGCTCTGCCGCTGAGTCAGGGGAAGCCACTAGCTTCCTGGACACAATCTGAGGTAAGTTATAACCCCTTTTACCCCAATGAAATTGACTTTTCTTGATATCCTGCCAGTCTGTCTTGAGCTGGAGAGTGATTTCATGCCATCAGACTGTTCAGAAACTTGGTTTCATGTGGTTTTTGAGGGAAACTGGGAGAGCTCAAGCAGCTTCCTGGCTTTACTCTGCTATCTTAGCTCTACCCTTAGGACTCCTCTTGGTCCTGCCCCAGGAATCCCTATTTTAAATTTAAATACAAAATATGAAAAGAAAAAAAATTGCCATGTGCACAGCAGAACATAAGAAAGAATTTGAAATATAAAACAGTCAATTACCATTTCAAGAAAGCTTATAAAATAAGAACTACATATTTTGTTTAGAGCTGTCCACCTTTTCTTGCTTCCTTGTAGAATTTCTTTCATTCTCTGTTGTGCACTTTTCATTTTATTTTTAACCTACTTTCCCCCCACTCAAGAAGTCTGCCATTATGCTTAAATACATACACACATATACACAAAATCATAAACATATGTGCACAAATGCATTCATATACTTTTATATAATACCATGCTATGTTTATTTTCTTTTGCCTTCTGTTCTTTGAAATTGGATAGCATCTTCTTTCATAAATCCATATTTTTCTCAATCCACCAGTTCATTCTTTCTTATACAACATTTATAACAACATTTCAACCTTACACAGTCTAGTTATTTTAGTCTAAAACAATATTGATTAATATGGTTGATATATAGTGTAGTTTCCCTGTTTTTCTTTTTTTTTTATTAAATCTATTTTGGCTTTAAATTTGTTTGAGATCATAATTACTACACCTGCTTTATTTTTTAACATAATAAATTCTACTACTGATCTTTGTTTTGTTTGTATATATCTCATTTTTTATAATGTTTCCTGAAAGCAAAATATTGTTTAATTCAAATTTTTAACCAACTATTACGTTCAATTTTATGAGTAAATCCATCCTATTCACATTCTATAACTATAGATACTTGTATATTTTCCTCCTTTTTATTTTCTCTTATTATCATTCTCACCCTATTCCTTTGTCTCCTCACTCTACTTTGCTTAAACTGTGTACCTTGCCCTCTTATTCCTTAGGCTATGCATTCCTTCAAAGAATCTCCCCTTTATCCTCTCATCCCAACACATCTCCATGTCTGATTTTTCCCTCTTTAATCAATTTCAGATTAGAATATAGTTCATTTATGTATAATTATGTATAATTTCCACTTTTGCTTGTATAAGTTCTCAACTATTTTATTTTTATTTTTAAAATCAAAATCTTGAGCCAAGATAGAGAGAAGCCAGGAAGTTGCTTGAGTCCTCTTCAGTTTACCTTGGAAATAACATGAAACCAAGCCTCTTAACAAATTCTGGAATGACAGAACCTATAAAGAGATGATAGGAAGTAATTATATAGAAGTTAAGCAGGTGAACATAATAAAGGGAAGGGGGATGCATATTCAATGTTTCCTCTTTTTTACCCAATGGATCCCAAAGTGTTCATATCCATTGTCTAGAAATTTTAAATTTCAGTAATCCTAAGTCTCAGAGGGACACTGAATCATAAGTTACAATGGAAATCTAAATAATGAGGGAAATAGGGGCAGCTAGGTGGCGCAGTGGAGAGAGCACCAGTCCTGAAGTCAGGAAGACCTGAGTTCAAATCTGGTTTCAGACACTTAACAAGCTGTGTGACCCTGGGCAAGTCACTTAACCTCAATTGCCTCAGCAAAAAGCAAATAATAATAATAATAATAATGAGGGAAATAAAATGTATATAGCTAAGTATGCTTAAGTTTGATGTAAATAAAATATATGACAATGTTGAAGAAAAAGTAATAAACAGTTACAGGGGTCAAAGGAAAAAAAAAACTGAAGTAGGTGATGAGTTAAGTCATGAAAGAAACAAAGAATTTCCAGGATATAGAAGTGTGTAAGGGGATGTTATTTCTGTTCAGATGGGTATTCTCTCAGATCACCTTTATGTCCACTAAAGATTTGTACTTACTTGTTTTAGGAAAAATGGTTTTAAATATGCTCTCTAATGTCCTGTTTTACTAGCTTATAAATTGCTCATGTATAATACTTCATAACCTTCAAGCAACTGGCAAAGGGGTTTTTAACCCATAAAACAGATTAAATATTTTTGAGTTAGAATAATAATAGTAACAACAACAACAGCAACAACAATACTCTCATTCATTCAACACTTTAATTTTCAAGTCACTTTCATACACATTGTATTTAGGCTGACCTTAACTCTAAAATAGGACCATTCTGATTTCATTTAGTCGATCTGGCATATTTATGTTTTCAATTTAATGAGGCTTGAAGAGTCAAAGTAATATTGCTATGATGAGCTAACACCACTGATTTGATTGTTCACTAAACAAATAGCAAAATATCTCAATATTGTTTTATGGGACTTAAAATACATTAAACTAAATATGATTGCTGCTCTACAAAACAGCAGACAGTTTCTCATATAGAGTATGTATGCAAATAGAACATCACCTCTCAACTTCTAGTACACATAGTAAGTTACTTTTACAGGTTAGATTGAATAACTGTAATTGTTTTACATGCATTTAAATCTTTCATGTAAATAAGATCAAACTTGTGCTTCAAATGTAAAATAATTCCTTTCTTACAGAAACATATTGTTTGCAAATTTTGCCTCCTTATTCAGTATATGCTTTCTAGTTTGAAATAAACTCACAAAGTGTATGGAAGATAATGTAGATGATTTCAATGTTATGTGAGTAATCCTTTGAATGACAAAATATTTCAAAATTCACTCCTTCCTTCAGAAAAGAAGAGAGGAAATTAAAGATGAGGGGATAATACTTTTGCTTTTTTATCTTTTAAGTTAAACTATAAATAGAAATAATTATTTTATCATTCACTCATCATTTGAGTTGCCTTAAATTGCAACAAAAATTTTGCAGTTATGTATTACAACCTTTTATAAGTCTCACAATTCAGCCCTGAAATCAGGAGGACCTGGGTTCAAATCTGGTCTCAGACACTTAACATTCCCTAGCTGTGTGACCCTGGGCAAGTCACTTAACCTGAATTGCCTCAGCAAAAAGCAAAAAAAATAAAAAAATAAAAAATAAATTGTGAGAAATCCTGGCACAATTAATTTTATTTCAGAGAAAAATATACATTTATGTGGATTCTTCCCACTCTAAATTAAATGTGATAAATAGAAGTAAGTAGGCTGTTTTGGACACATACTCTATATTTTGTAACTACATCCTCAAAACAACTGTGTATGATTTCAGGTACAATTACTTTCCACAAAAGGAGTTTTGGTGAAGCATAGAGAAAAAAAAATCACAAAAGAAAGATTCTGGAGCTGGAAGAGAAGATGGAATTCAATGTCTTAAAAAATGTGAGCAAAGAGGCAGATGTAGCTGCGATACTTTCAATGGACATGAGTTCAGGTCCTTATTAGACTCTTACTAGCTATGTGACTATGGACAAATTACTAAATTTCTGCCTCAGTTTCTTCACCTGTAAAATGGAAATAATAATAATACCTTCCTTTTAGGATTGCTTTGGTAACCATCAGATGAAATAATTGTTAAACTCTTAGTACATAGTGCCTAGCATATAGAAAGCTTGGTCTACATATTAGGTATTGGATATTGCTATATGCTATAGTGTAAAAACTTAATGTGAGGACCATATTAAGAAGACAATGTTTCCAAAATTTGCTGTTTATGGCAAGATGGAAAAGAGTTCCAACAGAAATCATGGTGCTGATTATAATCCTATTGTAATGATTTTAAACTGATAGTAGCTTGTTTTTGCAAAGTTGGAAACTGTGAATAAAGTGGGGGACAGATAAGTTTTCAATAAATATTTGTTAGGGTTGCAGTGTGATAAGGGCACAATTCTGGGACAAGTCTTACTGAGGTGACATAAACAGTTCAAGCTCAGGATTAGAAAGCAAGGAGACACTTGTAAATAATTCAACACTCAACCAGAATAAATAAGAGTATTTATTTAGCAGCAGCATGAAAGAGATACTGCAAGGATTCAGCAATGGTTCAGGTTTTTACAACCCTCCTCATTAAATATGGAGATACATGAAAAGGATGTGTTGAGTTAGAACTGTGTGTTGATTTGAATAGCAGTGGGTCATCAGATGAGTCTCAAAAGACATTGCCTCTTCCTGGGCTCGAAATTTAATATCTTGTAGAATGGGAAGCTGCATCGGCAGCTTGATTGCCTCATCCCTTGGATTACTCAAGTCTCAGGGTCAGCTTCTCTCCATTATAGGGAAGAACAAACCCAATATCCATGGTAGGAAACCCTACTACATGCTGTTTCTGACACAGACATTGGGAGTTTGGCTGCTTTAATCAGTGACTTGATTTACCAAGTCACCTGATTTTTCTTAAAAGCCACTTAGCTTAATTTGATTTTGTATTGTCAAAGAATATTCTGGGTAGGACTTTGAGGTAAAATTGTAAGCACGCATTGATCTAAAAATAATGCCTTGACCTCATGTCATGCTCAATTTTTGGGCAAAGCTGGATAATCCTGAAACTGGATGATCATTAGGCCTCGTAGAGGAATGTAGAGACCTGTGGTAATCCATGCTAAATAAATGGAAATTTACAATATGCCATAATAAATCCAATCTTTTTTTGTGTGTGTGGAAGAGCTAGGAAATTAGCATTTATATAGTTCTTACTATATGCTAGGCACTATCTCATTTGATCTCACAATTATCCTGCAGAGTAGGTGATATATACATGAGAAAATTGAGGCAATCAGATGTTAAGTGACTTATCTAGAATGAAACAGTTCATTTTGGAGGCCAAATTTAAATTCAGATCTTGGGACAACTAGGTGGTGCAATGGATAGAGCACCAGCCCTGAAGGCAGGAGGACCTGAGTTCAAATTTGACCTCAGATATTTAACACTTCTTAGCTGTGTGACCCTAGGCAAGTCACTTAACCCCGATTGCCTCAGAAAACAAACAAACAAACAAACAAAAAACAAATGCTCTTGATTTCAGGTCCAGTACTTTATTGTCTGTGCTTCCAGCTACTACAACTTTTACCTTTTATTTGAGAAGTGAAAAGTCTTAAGAATGTCCTTAATAAACTCTTAATTAACATCATCATCACAAAACCCAGAATTCCATACTCTTTGACAATAGTATCATAAGACAAAACTAGAAAAAACCTGAATATGTGTTGATAATAAGACTTTGAACAAGAGAATTAGGGTGGGCTGATACACCATGCACTTATATTGCCCTGGACTATCTGCTAGGTAGCAAGTTGTTTTCAAAACTATATTGCACAGCGAACATTAAAAGATTCCTATAGCATAAGAAACTAAAATACTAAATAAAATGCTCATTTTCTTAGTAGAATTCTATCAGCTTGTTCAGATGCATTCAGAGGTGTCTGATTCCATAAATTAATGGCAGGGGGAGAGATTAACAAATTGGGATCAAAGGGATCAAAACAAATTGGATTGGTTTTATTTTTCTTGTTTTGTTTTCAAGAAAAAAATTAACAAGAAAAACAAAACAAAACAAAACAAAACATTGTTTTGTTTCCCAATATTCCCCACCTCCAATAATAGCTTTCTTTTTATCAAAAAGCACATAAGCAAAATCAACTGTCAAACTAATCATATCTGGCAGCATGTACCTCTTTCTGCACCTATATGCAGAAAGTAGTCATACAAACATCAGTTCTCTGGAATCAAATTGGTCAAGACATCAATCAATATATTGAGTTCAAATGCCTTATTACTATCATCCTCTATATTACTATGTTCATTTGTGAATTGCTCTCTTGTGTATGTAGTAGTAGTAGTAGTAGTAGTGGTAGTAGTAATAGTAAGGTAGAAGTTTATCTAAACCTTCTTACATTTCTTTGAATTCTTAATATTTGTATTTTCAGGTCAATATTATTACATTACATTTTCATACATTTCATACAACCATTTACAAATCTATTGCCAGCCAGACCCTTTTCTGCTTCTTTATTTAAATATCACACAAGTTGCTGCTATTAATGTTTTCTTAGACATAAGATCTTGACCTCTGGGGAAAAAAAAAAAAAGATCTTGACCTCTGTCTTTGACCTCTGTGAGGTTTATGTCCAGTATGTATTGTGCTGGTTGAAAGGTTTTGAACAGTCTAGTTACTTGTCTAGTCTAGTTTCAAATACATTTTATTTCAGAATAGTTGGACAAATTCATAGTTTTATTAATATCATTTTTGTCTATCTTTCCACAAAATAATTCCACAAATAACATTTATTTTTAAAAATTGTGCTTGTTCAATTTAAATATCTTTATTTAAAACAATAGGCTAAGACAAATATACAAAACACACTCTGAAAACAAGTGGAACAACTTGAAGAATATCATAAAGAATTCAAAGAGTAACCATAAGAATCTATATAATTATTTGCTAAAGTAAAAGTTGTGCTATTATCTAGGTGCTATTAATGAGGTACTATCATTGTTGTTATGAATAATTGGATTTTGATGCTATTTAAGGTCATGTTTTTAAATTTAAAATTTAATTGTTTTTTTATTAAAGCTTTTTATTTGTAAAACATATGCATAGGTAATTTTTCAACATTGATCCTTGCAAAGCTTTCTGTTACAAATTTTTCCTTCCTATTCCCCACTCCCTCCCAGGGTCTAATGGGTCTAATGGCAGGGTCTCATACATGTGAATTGTGTTACAATATTTGACATATTTATACAGTTATCTTGCTGTACAGGAAAAAACAAACAAACAAACAAAAAAACCCGAGAAGGAAAACATAATGCAAGCAAATATCAATAGAGAGTGTGAAAATGCTATGTTGTGGTCCAGACTCAGATCCCACAGGCCTTTCCCTGGGTGTATATGGCTTTCTTCATCACTGAACAATTGGAACTGGTTTGAAACATTTCATTGTTGAAGAGAGCCACGTCCATCAGAATTGATCATCATATAGTCTTGTTGCCATGTATAATGATCTCCTGGTTCTGCTCATTTCACTCAGCATCAGTTCATGCAAGTCTCTCCAGGCCACTCTGAAATCATCCTGCTGGTCGTTTCTTATAGAACACTAATATTCCATAACATTCATATACCATAATTTATTCAGCCATTCTCCAATCGATGGGCATCTACTCAGTTTCCAGTTTCTTGCCACTACAAAAAGGGCTGCCACAAACATTCTTGCACATGTGGGGCCCTTTCCCTCCTCTAAGATCTCTTTGGGACATAAGCCCAATAGAAACACTGCTGGGTCAAAGGGTATGCACAGTTTGATAACTTTTTGAGCATAGCTCCAAATTGCTCTCCAGAATGGTTGGATCCATTCACAGTTCCACCAACAATGTATCAGTGTCCCAGTTTTCCCACATCCTCTCCAACATTCATCATTATCTTGTCATCTTAGCCAATCTGACAGGTGTCTAGTGGTACCTCAGAGTTGTCTTAATTTGCATTTCTCTGATCAATAGTGATTTGAAGCACCTTTTCATATGACTTGAAATAGTTTTAATTTCATCATCTAAAATTGTCTCTTTATATCCTTTGACCATTTGTCGAGTGGAGAGTGGCTTGAATTCTTATAAATATGAGACAATTCTCTATATATTTAAGAAATGAGACCTTTATCAGAACCCTTAAATGTAAAGATGATTTCCCAATTTATTGCTTCCCTTCTAATCTTGTCTGCATTAGTTTTGTTTGTACAAAAACTTTTTAACTTAATATAATCAAAATTATCTATCTACTGTTCAATTAAAAGTTCCAGTTCTTCTTTGGACACAAATTCCTTCCTTCTCCACAGGTCTGAGAGGTAAACTATCCTATATTTCTCTAATTTGCTTATAATATCACTCTTTATGTCTAAGTCATGAACCCATTTAGATCTTATCTTAGTATGTGGTGTTAGGTGTGGGTCAAGCCTTAATTTCTTTCACACTAGTTTCCATAAAATTTCATTTTTTGATGAACAGAAAACCAATTCTTTTCTATAGTACTCCTTCCACCATTGGATAGGTAAAGAAAAATTGTCTTTTTATGTTCAACAAACATTTGTTTTATTCTGAACCCTAAATCTATCATCTCTCTGCAGATTTGTAGTGTATTTTAGCAAAAGTTCTATGGAATTATGAATGGCTGAATATAGACCTTTTGTTTATTTTTTTGAACTTTGAAGTTGCTTGTCTTGACAATGTTGTTATTATTATATAAATTATTTCCCTACCTAAATTCATTTCTTCATTAGTTTATATCTTTTCAAAATTGTTGTTTTTTTTAAATAATATTGAGGGAATAGCAGGCTTTCTACTAGTTCTTCTCTCTTCATTTTAAATCAATTTAAACATGTCTTTTTTATTGTGATCATCTATTTTCTCATATCTTACAGCATAAAAGTATTCTTTCACATTGAAATGCAATAATTTATTCACCCATTCCTCAACTGATAGTATTCCCTTTAGTTTCCATATTGTTGTTGCTATTTTGCCAGTGCAAAAAAACCAAAGAAAAACAAAACCCTGCTATATATATTTTTGCAACTTCTTTTCCTTTTTCCTGGGATCTTTTTGGTATAGATTTAGCTGATGTATGAATGAGATAAAGAACATGCATTATTTCGGGGAAACCTTTTGTTTATATTTCAAAATCAATTTGTAGAATGAAAATTCTGGACCCATTCACAAATCTATCAATGATGAATCAATTACATAGAATATTTTCTTTTTTCTTTGTTGCTTAATTCTATGGATGCAAGATTCAACTTCATAATTATTTTAACTTGTATTTCTTTTATTAAGTGTTATTAAGTTATCAAAATTCATTTTTAATGATTAGTTGCACTTCATGATATGAAAATTATTTATTCATATCCTTTGACCAAATATATCTATATGCATTAGAGCTTTTGCTTATATGAAATCTAATTTATCAGATGAGAAATTGATAGGGAGGAAAAATCTTCACATAATTTATCACTATATTTCACTTATATATTTAAAGAATCAACACATGTATATATATTGGCATATATACTTGTCTCACATGATAAGCTGGAAAGATTTTCTAGAGCAGGATAATGATATGGTCTGCAGTACAGATCACACCTGGCAAGCCATGAGCATGCATTGAGGGTAGCCACATTATTATCAGCAACAGATTTGAAAGTTTTCAGTCCATATACAGTAACAGTGTCAGATGATTGGTCTGAAGGAGATCACAGGGGACTGACTCTTCTGGCACTAGAAGTGGGATCCTGTTCCATGTTTATACACAATCCTAGGTTACAATGCCAAGGTAAAGAGGAATATCATAAGGATCTGAGCCCTGATCACAGGACGAGGATAAAGAAGAGTGCTTGTGGTCACTTTTAGATGAAAGTACAAGTGAGGAGAGCAATGACCACATTTTTACTTAGATAATACCATTTTGAAATAACGAAAAATTTAAAAACCTTGAGAATTATTTGTGAAAATAGTATCACAAAAACCTAGAGGTTTGAGACAGTTTTCCCCTCTTGTCCCCCATCAAAAAAATAGAGACCAGCTTTAACAATATGAAAAGTCAAGAAATAGGTTGGAAAAATGTAGCAAATAAAAAACAACAACAAAAAAAAATCTGTTCATAGGAAATTCCTATGGTGGCAGGGAAAATCAAGGCACAAACTCATAAGAAGACAACACAATCAAAATAGCTATATGCAACTTCTCCCCTCCCCTCCCTTCCCAAAGTAAATTGGTCACAATTTAAAAAGACGATCTGAAAGAGATCCAAAAGGATTTTAAAATTAGAGAGGTAGAAGAAGAATTAGGAAAAGAAATGAGAGTGCTGCAAGGAAATTATGAAAAGAAAGTCAAAAACTTGGTAAAGGAGGGACAAAAATAAAGAAAATAATACCTTAAAAATCAGAATTGGCCAAAATAGTAAAAGAGGCACAAAAATCCATTGCAAGAATTTCTTAAAAAGCAGAATTGGCCATATGGAAAAAGAGATAAATAAATTCAATGAAGAAAAGAACTCTTTAAAAAGTGGTATTGGCCAAATGGAAAAGGAGTACAAAATCTCACTGAAGAAAATGAGAATTGAGGGGCTTGCAATATCTATGCTGGAGGGTAAAAGAACTAGAATTACAATCAAGAACAACCTCTTTAGCAAAACTGAATATAATCCTTCAGGGGAAAAAATGGTCATCAGGATTTTCATGTTGACAAAAAGACCGGAGCTTAATAGCAAAAATTTTGTACAAGACTCAAGAGAAGCATAAAAATGTAACAAGTTCAATAAGGTTAAATGGTTGCATTCCTACATGGAAAGATATTTGTAATTCCTAGACCCTTTATCATTATTATGGCAGTAAGAAGATGTATTCATGGATAGAGAGCATATTGTGAATGAACATGATTGGACTATTTAAAAAAATAAAATTAAGGGATGAAAAAGAACCATGCAGTGACAGAAGAAAACGAGAGAGAGAATGGGATAATTTATTCTACAGTAAAGACACATGAAAAAAAAAACTTTTATGTTTTAGGGAAAGCTAGAAGGGAGAATGACCAAAAATACTCAAACCTTACTCAGCTTTTCGGGGTAGATTATTCTTGGTTGTAATCCTAGCTCCTTTGCCTTCTGTAATATTACATTTTAAGCTCTCAATTATTTTAAATGAAAACTATTAAAACTTTTGTGTTCCTGACTGTTCTACTATAGTATTTGAATGGTATCTTTCTGGATCCTTGAAATATTTTTTCCTCATTCTGAGATTTTTGGAATTTAGCTATAAAATTCATTTGGGGATCTCTTCCAGGACATGATAAGTGATTCTATTAATTTCTATTTTGCCTCTGTTTCTGGGATATTGGAAGTGTTTTATTATCTCTTAAAATATAGAGACTTCCACTGGTGGAGCCAAGATGGAGTAAAGTCAGGAAGCTACTTGAGCCCTCCCAGTTTTCCACTTAAACCAAAGGAAACCAAACCTCTGCTCAGAGTCTGATGGAATGAAATCCCTCTCCTGCTCAAGACAGAATGAAAAAGCTTCAAGAGAGGTCAGTCTCACTGGAGTGAAAAGGGTGTTCAGCCCAGGCCAGACAGACTCTGGGAAAGCTGGTGAGAGGGTCTCAATCAGAGCCAATCAGCAATTAAGACCTCAGTCCTGACTCCTTAGGGGAGTAAATGAGGGAGGTACCTTCCAGGCCCAGCTCTGAAGGCAAACTCTGGGAAACCAGGCTTTTCCTGAATAGAGCAGGCAAAGCTACCCACTACAAACACAAAGACCCCCTGTGCCCAAATCCAAGGCTCAGAGCTGTACAGGAAGCTCAGGACAATTCCACCTTTATCCCAGGAGCAGAGCTCAAGCGTAGAAGTGAAAAAAGAGGAAATACCAAAAGGAAAGGGAAGAAAATGAGCAAGAAACAGATAAGAATCTTGACCTTAGAAAGCTACTATGGTGACAGGGTAGAACCAAACACCAACTCAGACCAAGACAGAATGTCCACAGGAGAAATCTCCAGGTGTGAGATAAATTGGTCTCAAGCCCAGAGGAGTTTGTTGGAAATGCTGATAAAAGAGGTAAATAAGAGAGAGAGAAGAAAAAATGAGAAAGGAAATGAGAGAGAAGCATGAGAGAGCCAATAGCTTGGAAAAGGAAAGAAAAAAATTGTCTAAAGAAAACAATTCCTTAAACAACAGAATTAAGAAAATGGAAAGATACAAAAGCTAACTGAAGAAAATCACACATTTTCACACACATTTTGCTAAAGCAGTGAGAAATTATTTGACTTCTCCAGGGTCTCACACACAGAAACAGGAAATGAACTGAGGTCTTCTTGATCTAAAGGAACACCATGCTTTTCTCTAATAATATAAAACAAATCATAATTAAAGTCACAATATATTAAAATAGAAAATGAAGATGCTATATTATGCTAAAAGTATCTATAAAAATGACAGTAGTTTATCAATTTTTGGCATGTATAGATCTAATAAAACTTTAGCCCAGTGTCTTAGCAGTATTATGATTTTTTTTATTTAGATAATTTTAATTCCCCATGTATATGCTAACTTTAACAAAAGAATACACAAGAAAAATATAATTCTAAACAGTATTATGATAGTATTTGACACATAGTAAATGCTTAGTAAATGCTAATTCACTAAAGTGTATCTAGGGTAAACATAAAAATAATAAAAATCAATGATTATATTACTATTTCTATCAGTTATTAAAAATTTGACTACATGCCATGATAAAAATATATATAAAGAAATTTAGAAAACATATTTTAGAAACTAGATTACTAGGACCCAATATAGTAAATATTCTAATAAATCTTTTTGCAATGAATAAAAGTGTAGCTCCCAATAGAAACTAAAAACTCATTTATTGAAAAAAATTATAGAACACATACAAAAAATTTTAAACCAGAGCAAATTACACCAAAATAATAGTAATGCTGATTATTTTTTGCATATATTGATAGATTATGATTTTATGGATATGACTACTCCCTCTGCACTTTCTATCCTGCACAATTCCTGTGCTAACATAATAAGGTCTTATTCCAAATTTCTTGATATTTCATAGGTACTTTCATCCAGTATGACCAGCTTTCCTCTTTCAGTGTCGTACATCTCTGATGATATTCTTTACAATGTACTGTTGCATATTTTTTTCATTTTACCACTGTTATGTTCTACTTGTGACATCATGTCTATACATTGCCTGCTTAAATTATCTAATGTGTAGTATTCCATGATATTCATTATAATATATGCAATATATAGTGGAAGACTATTAACATTAAATGAATAGAAATATTAATATTAGAAAGAAAGAAGCTTATGATTGAAAAAGTTTTACATAATGTCTCAACCCTGATAGAGAGTAAGACTTTCCTTCATTCTACTTTTGATTTTCTTATATGTAGCAACTAACACTGTCCTATTTGGAGCACATTGCAACAGCTAAAATCTCCTCCAAACTGTGAGCTCAGTCCATTTTCCAAACTATTTTTCTAAAACAGATTAAGGTAATGAATTTATGGACGGTCCATTTAACTGGACATCATAGAAAAGACAACAAGTTTCTCTTTACTTTCTTCTCTAATTTGGATATTTAAAATACTCTAACTCCTCTACATTGGAATTATGAATAGTTTTCTGGTTATGGGCTTCTTTTTGCTTAGCTAGGTCCTTCCTCAGAAAATAGACATTCTAGAATCAAGAGTATAATCCATGGCTCCATGAATAATAGAACCTGCCAGAGAAAATTATTTAATTAAATGCATATCTCATATTTTAGGGAAAAAAATTCAAGAAGCCATAGAAATAAATAATTAATTATAATATAATATAAAACAAGAAGATAAAACAATAAGACAAATAAATTGAAATTGTAAAAGAATACAAAATGGTAATGAGCAGATATATATGTATATAACATGTAATATATACATACATACACATGCATACATAATACACATATATAGACATACATATATGTATATGTAAACACAAACCAAAATTAAAAATGAGAAAAGAGAAAGTAAAAATTGAAAAGAACTAGTTAAGAAAGTTAACAGGAAAAAAAAAAGAAAGTTAACAGGGATGATTACTTTTAGTTTCATACAAGGTTACAAATAAGTGTCTGACTATAGGACTATAAAATACTTTATCTAATAAAACAAAAACTGGACAATATACATAAATCTCAAAAGTAGACAGTTAATTTACTAAATAATTGCTCTGAATAATTGCCAAAGCATGGAAAAATGAATTTTCTAATATTCAAAAGGTTATGGCATCTCATTAATTTGTATATTTCCTTCAGGGATGAGCATCATAGCCTTTCCATGACTATGTAACTTATCCATGTTTATAAGTTCAACACAAGTAACCAGACAAAAATCTTCCTTTTTTGCTTCCTAGTATCAGAAAGATTTTGGTAGCATAGTAGGATATTCTGTCCCTTTAATTCCTCATTTTTGCCATGTGAACAAACCATTTTCTATTTCAAATGCATATTTATTTTCTGATGTCCCTCCTTTCAATTCTTCTTTGAACAGCCTTAATTATTCTGTATACTCACATCTACTATACACAACTGTAAGGATTGTCTGATGTGCAATACTAATTTTTAATTCCTCTTTTACTGTGGTATTTTATGACTCACATATATGGAACAACACTGGTAAACCTTTGATATTAAAAAGATGACTATTCATTCCAAAGATTTTTTGGGCTTATTTTTTTAAAAATCTCTAAAATTTCTTGAAGATAATCCAACTCTTTGTTCTCTATTTAATTTTGGTCCCAATTTATCCATTTGTATGTTCAGTCCTAGAGTTGTGAAGGATCTCTTAGAAGTTTTGTGACATTCTAGAGTTGAAAGAAGCTAGCATTATGTTACTTGAAAACAGGAGAACTTAGGTTATATAAGTCCCCACAGGGTATCCTTCCTCAACTTGTATTCTGGATTGGATGTCTTCATGAGAGTGGTATCAAAGACATTTCCTTGTTTAATGACATGCCTAATATTAAGATTGAAGTGTTGCATTCAAAGTTGTCTCTTTCATATACATTCAAAAATTTTCAATATTGTTGAGTGATACGTGAACTTGAAACTTAAACTTGAAATTTGAACTTGAAACTTGAAAATTAAAAAAAAAATCCTTAAAAAAACCTTACATCTTATATTTTTAAGAATTCAAGCCATTCTCCAATCGATAATCAAAGGATATGAACAGACAATTTCCAGATGATGAAATTAAAACGATTTCTAGTCATATGAAAAGGTGCTCCAAATCACTATTGATCAGAGAAATGCAAATTAAGACAACTCTGAGGTACCACTACACTCCTGTCAGATTGGCTAAAATGACAGGAAAAGTTAATGATGAATGTTGGAGGGGATGTGGAAAGGCTGGGACACTGATGCATTGTTGGTGGAACTGTGAACGGATCCAACCATTCTGGAGAGCAATTTAGAACTATGCTCAAAAAGTTATCAATCTGTGCATACCCTTTGACCCAGCAGCATTTCTATTGGTCTTATATCCCAAAGAGATCTTAAAGGAAGGAAAGGGCCCCACATGTGCAAGAATGTTTGTGGCAGCTCTTTTTGTAGTGGCTAGAAACTGGAAACTGAATGGATGCCCTTCAATTGGAGAGTGGCTGAACAAATTATGGTATATGAATGTTATGGAATATTATTGTTCTGTAAGAAACGACCAGCAGGACGATTTCAGAGAGGCCTGAAGAGACTTGTATGAACTGATGCTGAGTGAAATGAGCAGAACCAGGAGATCATTATACAGGGCAACAACAATACTATATGAGGATCAGTTCTAAGGGACATGGCTCCCTTCAACAATGAAATGTTTCAAACCAGTTCCAATTGTTCAATAAAGAAAGCCATATACACCCAGAGAGAGGGATATGAAATGTGGACCACAACATAACATTTTCATGCTATTGATATTTGCTTGCATTGTGTTTCCCTTTCTCAGATTTTTTTTCCTTGTAGATACGATTTTTCTTGCACAACAATGATAAATGTGGAAATACGTATACATATATTCGATTTGTCAAGTATTTTAACATAATTAACATGTAGTGGATTTCCTGCCATCTAGGGGAGAGGTGGGGACTGGGGGGGGAAATTTGTAACAGAAAGCTTTGTAAGGGTCAATGTTTGAAGAATTACTCATACATATGTTTGACAAATAAAAAGCTTTAATAAAAAAATGGGGAAAAAACCTTACAAAACGAGGAAAAGATGGAGATTCACCAGCTCTTATTATGCATCATTGCCTCAAACCAAAAATAGATAAATCTATGAAATAAATCTATAGCCTGATATCTTTAATACATAGAACAAAATAGGAAATATTACACTTGGAATCCAATTATAGTAGTACATCAAAAAGTATATGTGAAGAAAAATTCAATTTTATTTATAGAAATCAAATATGAACAATTTCTGTCCTCTTCATATTTTTAATTTTTTTTCAAGGTTGCAGAAGTTGACTTCTTCCTAGGCATCAGTGTGAATTAGCAATAACTTTTGATTGCTGTAATAATTTAAATTAACAGTTTAAAAAACTATGGAGCAATATATATATATATAATGTTAAATGCATTTTATTGTAATGTATAAAATATTAAAGATTGCTATATTGTGGCAATGTCATATTTATTTAGCATTTTGTTGTTAGTATGTACTTTACCTGCCTTATTTGATTTGATCCTCACAATAGCTTTCTAAGGCAAGAGATATGTTTTATTGTCCCCTTACAAATAAGGAAACTGTAAGAATTAAAAAATGATTTGTCCATGAGACAAATGGAAAAATTGCATTTGAACCTCTGACTTCCAGTGCTATTTTCAAAGCTGTTGAATCATTAATAAATAAAATATTTTATTCTAAATTAAAATCTAATATAAATTTTCAAAATGGTCAAAAGATGGCTATTTCGCTGTTTTCGATCTCATCAAAACATCTTTTGGGACCTTGAAACAATTAACATCTAATGTAATAATGACTTTTCCATGTAATTTTTGCAAAATTTATTCTTTGAAAGGCATATTGTGGTGCAGATTATTGGGAGAGTGAGATCAAAAGTCACAATCAGTAAATCATTAAAATAGTAAATATAAATTGTTAATATGTACATAGGCAACAACCCAATTTTAATATTTTCAGGTACTTCATGTAGCTTAGGGATGCTTTTGCTTTTTCTTGTTTTTTTGAACCTATCCAATTTTCCTAAATGATATAGGTCTTAGGAAACCAATTATAACAGGGTTCTTTCCAGCTTTGCATATCTTTTTTTACAAATTAGTGAAGCATGAAGTGTAAGTTGGGAAAAATAAGGGATGTCAACTAGCAGAATATAATTGAAGAAACCAGGATTCTGGAGTAACATCTGGAGTGAATCCAGACAGAGTGGGAAAGTTTGTCTATTCTTACAGTCTGCAAATAACTGTGAACTGTTATGATATTTATATAAAGCCAGACAGACTGGTGAATCAGAGAGAAGCATTACTTTTTCCCCTTACCATATCCCTTTATGAGCCTCTGATCTGTGACTCAGGAACGTATTGCCATTACAGGATATGAAGAGAAAAATGATCAGAGATTTTCTTCATACAAGAAGAGGAAAGCCTGCATTTTTATATGATTCTTTGTAAGGCAAAGCTATAGCTATTTTTGATGCCATGTGTTTAAATTCCAAGGATGTAAGGATAGAATTGAAATGTGAACTATTCCAACAGTGGAGTGGTAGGACAGTCAAAATAAAATCACATCAATTTTCATACTTTTAAAATTCAATTTTATTTTGCATATTCAATAATTTAGGGGATGATATATCACAGCAAGATCCAGTGTTGGGAGCATGAAAAGGAGACTCAGGTATCTTTAAGCTCTGAGACATTCTAAAATTTTCTCACCCTTTATTGGCTAAATAGTATCCCATAGTCTGTTAAAAATCGATAGGCTCATGACTGAAAAGAAATAGCTTAAGTAGAGCCAGTTTTGACAATACATTGATTGTACTCAGTTCATTCAAAGTCCTTGATTCATTTTTACCAATTTGGTGCACATCAAAGCTAAAAAAAAAATCTATCAGTAAGTATTTATTAAATGTCCACTGTGATAGACACTGTGTTAAGTTCTAGGGACACACAGTCCAAACCTGTCCCTTTCTTCAAAGATCTTAAAATTAAATACCAATATACCATGAATGCCATTGTATTATTTAATCACTGATCTGACTGTCATTACCCTATATTATCGTTATTATTGTTATCAGTGCACCTTCCTTTTTCATTGTTTGCCTTCGTATTCAAAGAGTACTAAGACATCATGGGGTGATTTCTTGACTTTCTTGTGAATCAGATTTTTAAGGGAGACCACCCTGTGTCATCAGCCCCACTCTTTCTTCCTCAATCATTGAAGTGCAGTGACATGCCTGGTGATGGTCTGGGATGCAGGGGATGATTTTGGCATTATCAATACCTGATCAAGCTCTGAACACTCCACAGCATCTGATTCAGCCACCTTCATGATTGTTGAAACAGTTTTTTTTTTTTTTCATCTGCACATTAGGCCAGGAGAAGTCTTCATTTTCTTGGAATAGGCATTCCTCTAACTCAATAATGGGTGATTTTTTATTCTTGTTGCTGCTGGATGTCCTTTGTTCATGAAGAGAACCAAGTTATTGGGGAGGCGGTGCCATGACATGAAAGTAAATTGGATTTAAGTGAGGGAGGACTGTGCAGGGTCACCAGACTCACTTTTTCCTCTGGAGCCATCTGTCCCAGGAGTCAGATATAGGTGAGGATGGCTGGAGATGGCCCCAGAATGAAGTTGGCCTTTTGAAGTTAAAGTCTTTAACAGATCTGCTGGAAACCACAAAATATCTTGCAGAATTTCAAAGATCAAAATTTGTATTCTTTTGGTCAGAGAATCCACAGGAAAGGGAAGGGAAAAAGAAAAGGAAAAAAAGAAAGATACTCTGGAACCTCCAGGGGAAGGAGGGATAGTCATGAATATAGCTTGAGGGACTCAGGTACAGTTTCAAGTTTCGCATTTTATATAATGCATTGGCATTCAATTTCCCCTCAATCCTTCTAGGAGAGAAATATCAAGCACCTTTCTAATATTAAAAGAGATTATAATTTTTTTCCTTTTGAGCATGTATCTAATTTTGGTGATGGGCCCATACAAGCTATAGTTGACAATTGTATTTCTGAATCTTGGAGCTGCCACTATGAATGAGCTACCTTTTTTTCTTTCAATATTTTTCTGCTATTCCATTGCTTATTGGTGAGTTCCTATAAGGGACTCCATTTTGGGGATGAACCTCCTCTACTGCTTGTGTGTTTATCTCTAAGGACTTTGCCACTCTTACCCTGGAGCTTCCTCAGTACCTTGGGCCTTTTCATTCTGCAATATCCTTCTTTCATACTTAACTTTTTATTCCATCGGTAAGTTTTTGGGATTTCATTTTGACTTATGTATGGAACAGCTTTCCTTCTTTCCTATGCTTGAGACTCTAGGGACATTGCACCCATTTCACCATGAGTCTTATTTATGTCTAGTTTTTCCTTATTCATATATTGTCTTAAACCATTAGATCATAACTTCCTTTAAGGCAGTGACTTACTTTTTCCTTCTATTTGTATCCCCATGACTTTGCATGGTGCCTGATATGGTAAGAACTTAATAAATGTTTATTAGCTCCTACTTACATTGTGAAAATGCCAGATCAATATTGGAATAGACATTGTGCTATCTATATAATTAAGAACATATCATAGTGAGGTACTATCTGATTGTTCCATAAAAATTGATCTACGAAAAGAAGATTGAAGTCACACATATACATACACACAATTTATATAACTTCTCCTTTACTTCAGAAACCAGATATTTATTGTTGTCATTATTCAGTGTATTCCCCTAAAACTTTTATTGTTAGGGTAAGATAATACCATGTAGCAAAAATTAACTGAATGGCACTTTATTATATATGTTTTTTGTAAAAGGGATTTTCCTAAATGAAAAACTGAATAAGGATATCTAATGAACTATTTTCATTATTGTATTATAAAAAAGACCTAGATATAACCAGCTTAAGAGCAGCAGTTACCTAAAAAGCTGTCAAATACCACTGTTAACTCTAATAATTTATTCTATAATTTAATGTAGCTTTGACCTCTGTCACAAGTTAATACACCATGAAGAATGGTGTGCAAGAAAAAAACATGCTTGTTAATGAATTGGAGAAATAATGTGACATTGTGTTTTTCTTCTCCACATTCCTGTGAAATATCTTAATATTGGAGTTAACAGAGCTTAGACAATTTCACTATGTAATTATGTCTGTCCATAGCTTACTAACTAGTGCTGTGATTAAAAGTCTTTTAATTTTTAATTATCCCATCTAGATAGTTATTTGATTTTAAGACAAGAATAACTCTGGACATGAACTCTGTAACATGTATTTGACTTTTACCATTTTAAAGCATCTAAGAGATTTTTAGGAAAAAGAAAAAAAATGATTTTACTAATAAAAAAACTGAGCTGTTTTTAATGGCTTCTCAGTTTAACAGATTTGCATTGCCAACAAGAGAAGACATATGTTTTGATACTCTGTGCTGAATGAAATTAAAAAAAAGCCCTAAACACTTTCCAAGGCCTCCCATCCCCATCTTATTGCCATTCAATATACTGTGAACTGGTCCATCTGTCTCCTGTGCCTAGGTTCCCTTATAAGAGATCCAAATATAAAGAAAAAAAGTCAAGGGTAAAAAGTATATATGTGTATGTATATTTCTATATGTGTGTACATGCATGCTCATATACACACATGTATGAAAATGTACACACACTATATGCTTATAATATATGCACACATATCTATAAACATGCATATACATGTATATGTTTGAAGGAGTGAGTCAGAATAGCTATTAAGATCAATCTGGATAATTTTGATTATATTAAGTTAAAAAGTTTCTGTACAAACAAAACTAATGCAGACAAGATTAGGAGGGAAACATCAAATTGGGAAATCATCTTTACATTTAAGGGTTCTGATAAAGGTCTCATCTCTAAGATATATAGAGAATTGTCTCATATTTACAAGAATTCAAGTCATTCTCCAATTGATAAATGATCAAAGGATATGAACAGACAATTTTCAGATGATGAAATTAAAACTATTTATAATCATATGAAAAGTTGCTCCAAATCACTATTTGGATAGAGAAATGCAAATTTCTCAGAGAAATGCAAATTAAGACAACTCTGAGGTACCACTATGCACCTGTCAGATTGGCTAAAATGACAGGAAAAGATAAAGATGAATGTTGGAGGGGATGTGGGAAGACTGGGACACTGATACATTGTTGGTGGAGCTATGAACGGATCCAACCTTTCTGGAGAGCAATTTGGAACTATGCTCAAAAAGTTATCAAACTGTGCATACCCTTTGACCCAGCAGTGTTTCTATTGGGCTTATATCCCAAAGAGATCTTAGAGGAGGGAAAGGGCCCCACATTTGCAAGAATGTTTGTGGCAGCTCTTTTTGTAGTGGCTAGAAACTGGAAACTGAATGGATGCCCATCAATTGGGGAATGGCTGAATAAATTATGGTAGATGAATGTTATGGAATATTATTGTTCTGTAAGAAACGGCCAGCAGGACAATTTCAGAGAGGCCTGGAGAGACTTACATGAACTGATGCTGAGTGAAATGAGTAGAACCAGGAGATCATCATACACAGCAACAACAACATTACATGATGATCAATTCTGATGGATGTGGCTCTCTTCAACAATGAAATGCTTCAAACCAGTTCCAATTGTTTGGTGAAGAAAGCCATATACACCCAGAGAGAGGGATGTGAAATGTGGACCACAACATAACATTTTCATGTTCTCTATTGAGGTTTGCTTGCATTGTATTTCCTTTATCAGATTATCCTTTCTTGTAGATATGATTTCTCCTACACAAAAAAATGATGCAATAACTATACATATATTCGATTTCTTAAGTATTCTAACATAATTATCATGTAGTGGATATCCTGCCATCTAGGGGAGGGGTGGGGAGTAGGGGGGAAAAATTTGTAACAGAAAGCTTTGTAAGGGTTAATGTTTAGGAATTGCCCATACATATGTTTTGCAAATAAAAAGTATTAATAAATTAAAAAAAAAGATCTATCTGGGGGCATAGTTCTGTACTTGGTGAAGTTTTATGATACCTTTTCACAAAATGTTTCCTCTTCACAAATGTAATTCCTATTCATCTGTAATTATCACTCCAAAATAACAAAAAAAAGGATTTAGTAGATACCTTGTGAATGTTTCATATTCATTGATTGATTACAGGGTAATTATTGTACTAATGGAAATGGAAAAAAATTCAGAATATAATATTCTCTGGAAAAGGATGATTAAATCTTAAATGCTAAAAGAAAATTTAGTTAAAATCTTAGCAAAATAGATTGTGCAAAAATAGCATTTTTCTTATTTGATTATGGAAATGCTGTATAAATAATCTTATTTTCAGTATTATTAGAAAATAAAAGAACTGAATGAGACACTGAAAGGTGATCTATTCCCTCCCACATATTTATTTGTTGTTGTTCAGTGATTTTTCAGTCATGTTCAACTCTTAGTGGAACTATTTTGGGGTTTTTCTTGACAAAGAACCTGGCAAAAAAAAGTGAGTGCCTATGAGGCCAGATTTGAAATTGTGTAGAGGAATTCTCCAATTACAAACCCAGTGCTTTATCCACAACTATGTCCTTCTCCATGTTTATATTCATAATATAAGCTAGTCAGCCTCCTTGAGTCCTGAGGAACACGGCTCTATGTTCTAGCTTATAGAGATTATAGCATTAAATTACTAGAATTGTATTCTATAACCAGATGAGATTTACACCAGGAATGCAGGGATGTTTCAATATTAGAAAAAGTATTAACATAATTGATCATATTGATAAAAAAAACAACCAAAATCAAGATTATTTCAATAAATACTGAAAATATTTTTAACAAAATATAACACCTGTTCTTATTAAAAACTCCAAAAAACATAGGAGTAAATGGAGCTTTCCCTAAAAAGATGAATAGTATCTAAAACCAACAGCAAGTATTATTTGTAATGGGAATAAGTTATAAAACTTGTACTGAGAATATTAACTAAAACAAAAAGAGAAAAGAAAGAAATCAAAGGAATCAAAGTGGCTAAGGAGGAAATAAAACTCTAAATCTTTGCAGATGATATGATGGTATCCTTTGAGACTCCTAGAGAATCAAGTAAAAAAAAAAACACTATTTGGAATAATTAATTACTTTATCATTGTTGCAGGATATAAAATAAACACTCACAAATCATCATAATTTCTTTATATGACCAAGAAAGCCCAGGAACAAAAGACAAAAAGAGAAATTCCATTTAAAATAACCAAACAATATAAAATACTTAGGAATATGCCTGCCAAGACAAATCCAGGAAATATATAACTATACACACAAAATAACAACAATAGACCTCACACAAATAAATCAGATCTAACTAATTGGGAAAATAGAAATTGCTCATGAATGAGCTGAGTCAATGTAATAAAAATGACAATCTACTTAAACTAATTTACTTATTTACTGTCATACCAATTAAACTGCTAAAAATTACATTATAAAACTAGAAAAAAAATATAACAAAATTCATCTGGAAGAAAAAAAGATCAAGAACATCAAGGGAATTAATGAAAAAAAAGTGAAGAAAAACAGTCTTTTCATTCCAGATCTCAAACTATATTTATTATAAAGTGCTTTAAAACTATGTTACTGGGGGGCAGCTAGGTGGCGTAGTGGTTAGAGCCCCAGCCCTGAATTCAGGAGGACCTGAGTTCAAATGTGGTCTCAGACACTTCCTAGCTGTGTGACCCTGGGCAAGTCACTTAACCCCAATTGCCTCAGCAAAAAAGCAAAAAAACAAAAACAAAAACAAAACAAAACAAAACAAAACAAAACTATATGTTACTGGCTGAGAAATAAAATGAAATCAGTGGAATAGTTTAGGTATGCAAGACACAGTAGTAAATGACAATAACAATCTAGTGTTTGATGAACCCAAAGACCCCAGCTTCTGAGATATGAACTCACTCACAAAAAAACAAACAAAAAACCTACTAGGAAAATATTATGGTTGAAACTAGATATAAACTGACAACTTAATATGATAAGGTTAAAATAGGTTCATGATTTAGCCATAAAAGAAGATGTTATAAACAAATTTGGAAAGCAAGGAATAGTTTAACTGCAAATCTATGAAGAATGGAAGAATTTATGATTAAACAAGATTTAGAGATCATTACAAAATGTGTACTAGTTAATTTCTCTTATATTAAATTAAAAAAAAAAAGTTTTTGTGCAGCCAAAACCAGGGAAACCAAAATCAAAAAGAAAGCAGAAAGCATAGAAAATATTTTTATAAAAGATATTCCTGATAGTGGCCTCATTTTTCTAATATATATATAGAAAATATATATAGTCAAATTTATAAAAATTCAAGACATTCCACTATTGATAAATGATCAAAAGATATGAACAGGTAATTTTCAAATGAAGAAATCAAAGCCCTCTCTAGTCATATGGAAAAATTCTCTGAACCAATCAAAATTAGAGTAATGCAAATTAAAGCAATTCTAAGGTAACATCATGTATCTATCAGATTGGATAATATGACGGAAAAAGAAAATCATACATGTTGGAAGGCATGTAGGAAAATAGGAAAATGAATGAACTTTTAATGGAGCCATGAATTTAACCATTCTGGAGAACAATTTGGAGCAATGCCCAAAGGACATTCACACTTTGTATATCTTTTGATTCAGCAATACCATTAGTACCATAGTATCTCAAAGACATTAACTGAAAAGGGGTGTGTGTGTGTGTGTGTGTGTGTGTGTGTGTGTGTGTAATACTTATTCAAAAATACTTATAGTAGTATTTATTGTGATGAGAAAGAACTTAAAATTGAAGGGGTATCCATCAATTGGGAAATGATTGAAAAAGTTATGATATATGAGTGTAATGGAATGCTATTGTCTCATAAGACATGACAAGCAGGTGAATTTCAGAAAAACATGGAAAGACATAGATGAACTGATGCTGAGTAAAGTGAGCAGAACCAGGACCGCATTGTACATAGTAACAAGAGCACTGTGAATGATTAACAATCAATGATAGACTTAGCTCTTCTCAGCAATAAAATGATTGAAGATAAATCTAAAGATATTATTTTCATCCCGAGAAACACCTTATGGAGTATGAATGGAAATCAAAGCATACTATTTTTATTTCATTTTCCCATGTTTTTTCTTTTATTCTATTTTTTTACAATATTAATAATATAAAAATATATTTTATATTATGGAATCTATATAACCTCTATCAAATTAGTCATCATCCTAGGGAATGGGGAGTTGAAGAAGGGAAGGAGAAAATTTGGAACTCAAATATTTTAGATGAATGTTAGAATTTGTCTTTATATATAATTAAAAAAAATAAAATGCTATTAAAATAATGTTCTATGCTTCTCTACAAATCTGGAGAGGGAACACTTCAGTGTGAAAGGACATTATAGAAAATGAGTCTGAAAGAACAAAAAACATTAAAATTGTCAGAACGCTTTTTGAAGAGGTAAGAACGGTATCAGAAGAGGAAGAAGCAGTTGTTTGTCCTTCAAAGAATGATGATCAATATCCATAAGTGCTCTCATATGAACAATCATTCACTCAGGGTAAAAGAAAGAAGGAAAATGTAGTGGTAGTTGGTGATTTTCTGCTAAGGGGTGGGGAGTGCCATTATTACTTTTTTATGTTACATGGAGGTGATTAAAAGTGTAAGAAAACTGGAAAGGTTGGAAAGTGCCAGATTGTGAAGGGCCTTAAATGTCAGATAAAATGTATTATTAAGACATATGTGAGATAAATAATGTTATATAAATAAATATGCACAAGATAAATTCTAGACACTAGAATTAAATGGGAATGCTAAAGTTTCTTGAAGAAGGTAAAATTTTAACTGGAACCTGATAGAAGGCTCAGAGGTAAGCAGGCACAGACAAAGAGGGAAAGAATTTCATATATTAGGGAAAGACAATGAAGAAGCACAGTTAGATTATAGAGTGCCATATATAAGGAGGAAAAGCCAATATTTCTGGATTTATAGTGAAGGAAAATAAAAGGTAAAAAGATTGTCAATATAAGAAGTGATCAGGTGTGAAAGAGTTTAAAAGTAAAACAGATCATTTTATCTTTGATTTTTATATTTGAGAGAAAAAATAGTTGAAAGAAATAAAGCAAGAGATGCAAAATCTAACAGAGAAGAGAAAAAATGTAATGAGAGTTAATACTTTAAAATTAACAGCAACAAATCTTTTTTTATTAATACTTTTTATTTGCAAAACATATGTATGGGTAATTCCTAAACATTAAACCTTAGAAAGCTTTCTGTTACAAATTTTCCCCCCTACTCCACACCCCTCCCCTAGATAGCAGGATATCCACTACATGATAATTATGTTAGAATACTTAAATCGAATATATGTATAGTTACTGCCACATATCATTTTTTTGTTCAGGAGAAATTGTATCTATAAGAGAGAATAATACGATAAAGGAAATACAATGCAAGCAAACATCAATAGAGAACATGAAAATGTTATGTTGTGGTCCACATTTCACATCCCTCTCTCTGGGTGTATATGGCCTTCTTCACTGAACAATTGTAATTGGTTTGAAGCATTTCATTGTTGAAGAGAATCATGTCCATTAGAACTGATCCTCATATAGTACTGTTGTTGCCGTGTACAACAATCTCCTGGTTCTGCTCATCTCACTCAGCATCAGTTAACAGCAACAAATCTTAATGATAATTGATCACCATAAAAATAGAATAGAACAAATGAAAACTTTATAGAATAAAACAAAACAAAAAACTTACAGTACTTAAAACAAAGAAAATGCTAAGCATATTATACATATATACATGCATATAAACATGTATAATTTACATGAAAAATAGATAATGAAAAGACTATCTGCAACAATGAACTATTTACAATCATGATAAACACAAACTTGGAAATCATATTTCAACAAAAATAAAACTTTTCTAAACATATTGGAACAAGAGTGCAAATTGAACATAGAAAAAAAAAACCCTGTACAAATCCTAAAAGATACTGTTAATGAAGGCATAGCCAAAATCCAGAATTAAAGTATAAAACAAAAATACAAAAACAATACAATAATGAAAAAAAAGGTTCAAGTATCAAGGAGTCATGGTCATTATTAAACAACATTTCTAACACAATATTGAATAGTAGTGGTGATAATGAAAAATCTTGTTTCATCTTGATTTTATTGTGAATGCTTCTAGCTTATCCCCCCATTACATATCTTACTTGCTGATAGTTTTTAGTTAGATGCTACTTATCATTTTAAGGAAAACTCCACGTATTCTTATGCTCTCTAGTGAAAACAAAAACAAAAACAAAAAAAACCCAACTCTTTTAAAAAGTGTTGTTGTTGTTTGCCCTTCATTCTAGAAGAGGACCATGACATTGGAAAGGTAAGGCCATGACAAGGCAGGACATGCAAGTGAATTGGATTGAAGTGAGGGAGGGCTGTGCAAGGCCACCTGCCTCACTTTCCTCTCCAGAGCCATCTGGGTCCAGGGGCCAGACATTGATCAAGACAACTGGAGATGGCGATGGATGAAATGGGAGACCTTGACCTTTTTCAACTAAGATCTGCAATCAGTCTCAAATTGACGGAGGCAGCCTTTCAATAATTTAGGCTAGGTAGTAATTAAGGCAAAGAATCTCTTCTTTCACCTAGTCCAAAAAAGATGTAGATAAATAAATAGATAAATGGATGAATTTAACAGGGGAATTTCTGGCCAAAGCAGAAATGACTGCTATGGAACATAAATAAAACCAAAAGAATGGAATAATAGAAAAATGTAAAATATCCAATAGGAAAAATAACTCACCTTGAAAATAGCTCCAGAGAGATTTAAGAATTATTGGACTACCAAAAAGTCATGATCAGAAAAGGACCTCAGACAGCATCTCTCAAGAAATTATCAAGGAAAACTACACTGGAAAATAGTTGAAAGAATCCAGTGATCATATCTTGAAAGAGATTCCAAAATGAAAATTTCAAGGAATATTGTAGGCAGGTTTCAAATATTGTATACAAATATCAATCCAAAGAAAAAATGCTGCATGTAGCCAAAAAGATTAAAAAAAAAACAAATATCAAAGAACCACACTAAGGATTCAGCAGCTCCTACATTAAAGGATTGGAATTGTTCAGGAGGCAAAGGAGCTTGAATTACAATCAAGAATCAATCTCACAGCAAAACTAAGCATAATCTTTCAGAATAAAAGAAGGATATTCAATGTAGTAGGAGTTTTTCAAACATTCTTAATGAAAAGACCAGACTTCAATAGAAAATTCAATCTTCAAATACAAGAGAAGCATAAAAAGATAAACAGAAAAGAAAAAAAATGTTATTCAATAAGGTTAAACTATTTATATCCCTGCCTGGGAAGATGACACTTGTAACTCATAAGAATTGTATTGCTATTAGGGTAGTTAAAAGAGTATACAATAAAAGATGTGGATAAAAATTGACTGATTTAATGATAAAAATTATAAAGGAATGAAAAAAAATACAATTGTACTGGGAGAAAAGAAAAGGGGTTGGCAGAATGGGGTAAATTACATTGTTTGAACTTTACTCTCCCTAGAATTGGCTCAGATAATGAATAGCATACACACTCAGTTGAGTAAAGAAATCTACCTTGCTTTATAGGGAAGTAAGAGGGGAAGGGAAAGTGAAAAAGGGTTGAACTGACAGATGAAAGGGCAGATTGAGGGAGCTGGTGGTTAGAAAGAAAACACAGAGATGTGGAAGGGGAGAGAGAGATAGAATTAAGAATAAATGTGGAAAATTAGGATGGACAGAAATACCCAGATAATAATCATAACTGTAAATGTGAATGGGGACTTCCTTCCGGGGGTGGAGCCATGGTGGCAGAGATCAGACAGGAGTCTCTGTAACCTCCTCTAACCTTCCCTCAAACCAACAACATATGAAGCCTCTAGACTGATTTTGAAGCAAAATAATCCACAATATCTGGAGGACAACACGATTCTAGAAGATACTCTGGAAGAACTTCAAAACAGGTCTGTTTTAATTGGACAGGGGGGTGGTCTGCTGAACCCAGACTGCAGCACAGGGAGACCAGGGCAGGGAGCTGGAGCAGGGAGCTGGAACAGGAGTTGGAACAGGAGTCGAAACAGGAGTAGAAGCGTTGTGCTTTTCACACACCTGGGAGTCTTCTGGGGGCCTCTTGGGCCAAACTGTCCTGATTGTGGGCAGGTGGTTTGGAGGGTCTGCCTTTTGTGGGGGCTAGATTGTGAACCACTGAACCCCTGATGAGCATCAGACCTAGCTGCCATTACACAGCACCCTAGGGCAATCAATCAATCAATCAGCAGGACTGATCAGCACCAGAAATAATTCAATCAGCAGAACTGCCCAGTACCTGAAATAATTCAATCAGCAGAACTGCACAGTTCCTGAAATAACTCAATCAGCAGAACTGCCCCAGGGCAAATTAAAGCAGCTGTCCCACCTTTGCCTTAAACAGACCTCACACCTTTAAAAAAAATGAATAAAAAACCAAAAAGAACTCTCACCACAGACAACTTTTATGGAGAGAGGGAAGAACAGACCTCAAATTCTGAGGCCCCTAAAGGTAAAGCAGCTCCAGAAAAAACCCCAAAGAGAGACAAACTGGTCTCCATGTCACAAGGCATTAAATTGCATAAAAAATCTTAAAAGAGAGTTAGAAGAAACGTGGGGAAACGAAATGAGATCACTGCAAAATAAAATAGAAAAAATGGAAAAAGAATGCAATGAACAAAAAAATGTAATTGGTCAATTGCAAAAGGAACTAAAAACAGTAACTGAAGAAAATAAGACATTAAAAATTAGAATCGAACAATTGGAAATGAATGACTCATCAAGACTTCAAGAATCAGTCGAACAAAAACAAAAAAAAATGAAAAGATAGAGAAAAACATGAAATATCTCCTAGGAAAAATAACTGACCTGGAAAATAGATCTAGGAGAGACAATCTAAGGATTATAGGGCTTCCTGAAAGCTATGATGAAAAAAAGAACCTAGACACTATCTTCCAGGAAATCATAAAAGAAAACTGCCCTGATATTTTAGACCCAGAAGGCAAAAAACAATCCACCGATCACCTCCTGAAAGAAACCCAAAAATTATGTCCCCCAGAAATATTGTGGCTAAAGTCCAGAACTATCATACCAAGGAAAAGATATTACGAGAAGCCAGAAAGAAACAATTTAAATATCGAGGAGCCACAATTAAGATCACACAGGACCTAGCAGCTTCTACTTTGAAGGATCGAAGGGCCTGGAATCAGATATTCCGAAGGGCAAAGGAACTTGGATTACAGCCAAGAATAAGTTACCCAGCTAGAATGAGCATTATCTTCCAGGGAAGAAGATGGCCATTCAATGATATAGGAAAATTTCACCTAT
The DNA here is from genome assembly GCA_023553655.1 of Myrmecobius fasciatus. Taxonomy (NCBI): domain Eukaryota; kingdom Metazoa; phylum Chordata; class Mammalia; order Dasyuromorphia; family Myrmecobiidae; genus Myrmecobius; species Myrmecobius fasciatus. The sequence goes on from JAJPUD010008261.1 coordinate 90,676, forward strand.
TTCTACTGAAAAGACCTGAACTGAACAAAAAATTTGATCTACAAACACAGAACACAAGAGAAACATAAAAAGGTAACAAGAAAAAAAAAACTCTTGAGAACTATATTTATGTTATAGATACTTATAGAATGAGGGTTGATTTTATGAATCTATTATTACATTATGATTATTATATGATTCCTGTGATTTTAGGATTATTATGATTATTGTGATTTTATGATTATTATGATATGATAAACTGAAAAAGAAATTAGAGGTAGAAAAGGGATAACACTGGAAGAAGAAGAAAAGGAGGTAAAATAAGGGAAATTACATCACATGTAGAGGCAAAGAAAACGTAAAATGATTGAAGGGAAAAAAGGGAGGGGAATGAGAATTTGGTTAATCTCCATCTCATCAGATTTGGCTCTGAGGGAATAATAGATGTACTTATAAGGAAACAGGAGGGAAAGGGGGAAAAAAAGGGGTGGGTGGAGCTCTAAAGGGAAAGGATTGTTTGAGGGAAGTGGTTGTCAAAAGCAAAATAGTAGGAAGGAGGGAAAGGGGATAAGAAAGAGAAAAGCATAAGTTAGGGTAAATAAGATGGCAGGAAATACAGAATTAGTTATTTTAACTGTGAATGTGAATGGAATGAACTCTCCCTTAAAGCAGAAGCAGATAGCAGACTGGATTAAAAACCAGAATCCAACAATATGTTGTATACAAGAAACACATCTAAAACATAGAGATACATACAGGGTGAAGGTAAAAGGATGGAGCAGAATCTATTATGTTTCAGGTGAACAAAAAAAAGCAGGGGTAGCAATCCTGATCTCAGACCAAGTAAAAGCAAAGATAGACTTAATTAAAAGAGACAAAGAAGGAAATTATATCTTCCTAAAGGGTACCATAGATAATGAAGCAATATCAATAGTAAACATATATGCACCAAGTGGTATAGCATGGAAATTCCTAGAGGAAAAGTTCAGAGAGATGCAAGAAGAAATAGACAACAAAACTATAATAGTGGGGGATCTCAACCTCCCTCTCTCAGAACTTGATAAATCAAACCACAAAATAAATAAGAAAGAAGTTAAGGAGGTAAACAAAATGTTAGAAAAGTTAGGTATGATAGATCTTTGGAGGAAATTAAGTGGAGACAGAAAGGAGTTTACTTTTTTCTCAGCAGTCCATGGAACTTATACAAAAATTGACCATGTGTTAGAACACAAAAACCTCAAAATCAAATGCAGGAAGGCAGAAATAATAAATGTATTTTTTTCAGATCATGACGGAATAAAAATCACATGCAATATAAGGCCAGGAGAAAATAGACCAAAAAGCAATTGGAAACTAAATAATTTTATCCTAAAGAATGAATGGGTGAAACAGCAAATTACAAACACAATTACTAATTTCATCCAAGAGAATGACAATAATGAGACAACCTACCAAAATTTGTGGGATACAGCCAAAGAAATTTTATATCTCTAGATGCTTATTTGCATAAAATAGAGACAGAGAAAATCAATGAATTGGGCTTGCAACTAAAAAAGCTAGAGAAAGAACAAATTAAAAACCCCCAATCAAATACCAAACTTGAAATCCTAAAAATAAAAGGAGAGATTAGTAAAATTGAAAGTAAAAAAACTATTGAATTAATAAATAAAACAAAAGTTGGTTTTATGAAAAAACCAACAAAATAGATAAACCTCTAGTTAATTTAATTAGAAAAAGGAAAGAGGAAAATCAAATTGTTAGTCTCAAAAATGAAAAGGGAGAACTTTCCACCAATGAAGAGGAAATTAGAGCAATAATCAGGAGTTACTTTGCCCAACTTTATGCCAATAAATTTGATAACCTAAGTGAAATAGAGGAATATCTACAAAAATATAGATTGCCCAGATTAACAGAAGAGGAAATAAATTACTTAAGTAGTTCCATTTTAGAAAAAGAAATAGAACAAGTCATTAATCAACTCCCTAAGAAAAAATCCCCAGGACCAGATGGATTCACATGTGAATTCTACCAAACATTTAAAGAACAATTAACTCCAATATTATATAAACTATTCGAAAAAATAGGGAATAA
>JAJPUD010008262.1:0-31339 GCA_023553655.1 Myrmecobius fasciatus
TTCACATTCACAGTTAAAATAACTATATCTGTATTCCCTGCCATCTTATTTACCCAGAGTTATGATTTTCTCTTCCCTTTCCCCTCTCTCCCTTCCCCCCTCCCCAGTACTTTGCTCTTGAAGACCACCTCCCACCAATAATCCTCCTCCCTTTAGAGTCCCTCCCTCCCCTTTATACCTTTCCCCTAATCCTTCTATTAGTTTATCCCTTTCCTTTTCTTCCCTCCCTCCTACCTTCCCACAAGGAGGGTCAGTGCTTTCTTTGAAGCCAAATGTGTCTGATATACTCTCTTAGAGTCCAATCTAATGAGAGTAAGGTTTACACAATCAATACTCATCGCCCTCCCTTCTTCCCCTCAATTATATTAGATCTTCTATGTCTCTTTCTGAGATTTTGCCTTATTTTACCTCCTATATTTTTACTTTATTTTGCCTCCTTTTCCCCCCTCCCCCCTTTTTCTTTTTCAGTATGGTATCCCTTCCACCTCTAATTTCTTTTCCATTATTATCAAAGAAAAATCAAATTATACTGCCATTCTTTAAAGGATACCTATAGTAGGAATATAGTTCTCAAGAGTTTTCCTTTTTACCTTTTTATGTTTCTCTTGAGTTCTCTATTTGGAGGTCAAATTTTTTGTTCAGATCAGGTCTTTTCATTAGAAATAGGTGAAATTCTCCTGTATCATTGAATGACCATCTTCTTCCCTGGAAGATGATGCTCATTCTAGCTGGATAACTTATTCTTGGCTGTAATCCAAGTTCTTTTGCCTTTCGGAATATCTGGTTCCAGGCCCTTCGATCCTTCAATGTGGAAGCTGACAGATCCTGTGTAATTCTAATGACAGTTCCTCGGTATTTGAACTGTTTCTTTCTAGCTACTTGCAATATCTTTTCCTTGGTGCGATAGTCCTGAAATTTGGCCACGATATTCCTTGGGGTTTTAATTTTGGGGTCTCTTTCTGGAGGTGATCGGTGAATTCTTTCAATGGCAATTTTGCCTTCTGATTCTAAAACATCAGGGCAATTCTCTTTCATGATTTCCTGGAAGATAGCATCCAGGTTCTTTTTTTCATCGTGGCTTTCAGGGAGTCCGATAATCCTTAAATTGTCTCTCCTGGATCTGTTTTCCAAGTCAGTTGTTTTTCCTAGGAGATATTTCATATTTTCTTCTATTTTTTCATTTTTTTGTTTTTGTTTGACTGATTCTTGAAGTCTTATTGAGTCATTATTTTCTATTTGTTCAATTTTAATTTTTAAAATATTATTTCCTTCAGTTATCTTTTTTAGCTCCTTTTGTAGCTGGCCAATTGAATTTCTGGATTCAATGCATTCTTTTTCCATTTTGCCAGTTTTATTTTTCAGTGAATTGTTGTCTTTTTCCAATTCACCAATTTTGTTTTTCAGTGAATTGTTGTCTTTTTCCAATTCACCAATTTTGTTTTTCAGTTCACCATTTTTATTTTCCAGTGAATTGGTGATTTTTTCCAATTCACCAATTTTGTTTTTCAGTGAACTGTTTTCTTTTTCCAATTCACCAGTCCTATTTTCCAGTTTTTGATATTTCTGTTGCCCTGATCTCAATTTATTTCCCCATTCTTCTTCTATCTCTCTTTTGAGATTCTTAATGCAATCATCCAGGTAAGCCTTCTGAAAGGGAGACCAACTTAAGTCTGCCTTTGTGGCTTCATCTGGGATTGTTTTCATAATGTCAGGATCTGGGGACTGTTCTATTTTTTCTCCGTAAAAGCTTTCTATGGTGAGAGCTCTCTTCTGCTTCTTGCTCATGATTTAAAGTTGGGATATTGGTCAAAAGCCGAGAAAACTGCAACAATTTATATTTGCCCTGGGGCAGTTTGCCGAGTTGACTTCCGGTCTGAGGCTGGTCGGGCTAGATTCGCACCAGGACCATGTTTTCAGCTGTTCTCATCCACCCCCTTCCAAAGGCAGATCTGCCAAAGCACCTGCCCGCAAGCAGAGCAAAGTGGCCCAGGCGTCTCCCAGGGGCTTCCTGGGTGCCCAAAATCCGCCCCTCTATCGCAGCCCTGACTTCCGCCCCGGCTGGAGTCCGATCGCGACCAGCGGCCGATTTCCCCTGAGGCTAACCTTCTCCGGAGTTCTTTCAAGGTAGATCTTTTATAGAAGTGCGTTGTAGTCCAAATGCTTGGTGAGGACCTCACTCGGAAACCAGTTTTAAAGCTTACTTTGTCTGGGTTGGGGGAATGTCGGAGGGAGTTCACAGAGAAAGCTGTCCGCAGTTCGCCATCTTGGCTCCGCCCCCTCTAGCTCTCTTTTGAGATTCTTTATGCAATCTTCCAGGTAAGCCTTCTGAAAGGGAGACCAGCTTAACTCCGCCTTTGTGGCTTCATCTGGGATTGTTTTCAGAATCTCAGGATCTGGGGATTTCTCCACTTTTTCTCCGTAAAAGCTGTCTATGGTGAGAGCTTTCTTCTGCTTCTTGTTCATGGTTTTGAGCTGAGGTATCAGTCACCAGCAGGAAAATCTGCAGCAGTTTCAATTTGCCCTGGGGCAGTTTGCTGAGTTGACTTTGGGTCTGAGGCTGGTCTGGGTAGATCCGCACTAGGACCATGCTTTCAGCTGCTCTCAATCCACCCTTTACCAAAGGCAGATCTGCCAAAGCACCTGCCTGCAAGCAGAGCAAAGTGGCCCAAGCGTCTCCCAGGGACTTCCTGGCAGCCTAAAATCTTCTGGTCCATCCCAGCCCTGAACTTGCACCCCGACTGCACACTGGTGTCTGAGCGCTGGGAGGTGCTCCATCCCCTGCCCATCTAAAACTGACCTCTGGAGTTCTTTCAAAGTAGATTGTTGATAGAAGTGCGTTGTACTCCAAGTGTTTGGTGGAGCCCTCACTCCAGAACCAGTTCGGAGACTCAATTTGTCTGGGTCTGAGGGAAGGTCTCAGGAGCTCACAGAGGACGCTGTCTGCAGTTCGCCATCTTGGCTCCGCCCCCAGCCTAGCCCTTTTGAATGTTGGTAGATATGATTCCAGGACCTGCAGTCTTTTATTGTAGCTATTGATAAGTCTTGTATAATTCTAATGGTAGCTCCAGTATATTTGAATTGTTTTTTTCTTGTTTCTTGCAAAATTTTCTCTTTGATTTGGGGGTTTCAAAATTTGGCAATAATATTCCTGTGTGTTTTCCACAAAGATCTCTTTTGAGATGGCATTAAGTGGATTTTTTTTATTTCTCCTTTTCCCTCATGTTCTATTATTCCAGGACAATTTTCTAGGATTACTTCCTACACTATTGTGTCAAGGTTCTCTCTTTGGTCAGAACTGTCTGGCAGTCCAATTATTCTTATATTTTCTCTTCTTAATCTGATTTATGTTTTACATTCTGCTATATTTTCTCATTCTTTAAAATCTGTTTTGTTATTTCTTGCCCAATTTTAATTTTCGAAGAATTTTTTTCATCTTTGGGATTCTGTACCTCCTTTTCTAGTTGATTAACTTTTTTTCCCCATAATCTTCTTGTTTTTCTTGGATAGTTTTTATTTTTCTTTTTAGTTTTTCCTCAATGTCTCTCATTTGATTTTAAATTCTTTTTTGAGTTCTTCTATAAATTCTCTCTGGGCAGGAAACCATTTCACTTTACTCTTTGGGATAGAAGCTTTTTTTTTTTTTTTTTTAACTAAAGTGTTTTCCTCTGAAGATGAACCCTGGTCTTCTCTGTTCACATATTATATTTTAATGATGGGGTTCTTTCTTATTTGCTGGTTTTTTTAAAATAAGAGTTATTAGTGTAAACACTTCTAATTATGGAGGGGGTGGGGGGGATGGAGCCTTAAGTTTCCGTTCAGCTCTCCCCTCTTACTAGAAATCCCAACAAAGAGCTCCATCCTCCTGCAAATGCTCACAGCCAACAGCATTCCTGCCCCACTGCCTCTGCACTCACAGGCTGCTGGTTCCTCCTCCTCCTCCTTCTTTTTTTTTTTAATTAAAAGCTTTTTTATTTACAGAACATCTGAGTGATTTTTTCTTCTTTGACCTTTGCAAGAGGTCAAAGGTTGTTCCAAGCTTTTCCCCTCCTTCTCCCCACCCCCCAACCCTAGATGACAGGTAATCTAATACATGCTAAATATGTTAAGTTATATGACAAATCTAATATATGTATACATATCTATCCCTGCTGGTTCCTTCTTACCCAGAGCCACATCTCAGCAGCTCAACTACGCCTAGTGTTCCCAATCAGCCAAGGTTCACTCAGTCCTCCCAGGTTCAGACCCCAACTTGACAAACAGTCCAAGAGGTGAAAATCTCTGTGGTTCCTGCTGAGGTTCCAGACCCAACTACCAGCCAACAGGGATCCCCACTTGATGTTTCTACCTCTGGTAGCCCAGAGGTATTTGCATTGAAATGACATTGAAATAACTGACAGGTTAATCCCAAACCCAGGTTGGTCTTCAGATCTTGGATTGTAGGTGTAGGATCCCTGTTCTGCCCCAAGTCTTTTCAAATTTTCAAGAATCTGTGTTCACCTTGTGGTGCAAATTTTTTCTATTTGTGGGGGAAATCAGGAGAGGTTAAAATTTACCAACCTACTCCACCATCTTCCCAAAAGCCTCCTTTCCCATCTTCTCTAGCATATTACAACTTCAGTCAACTTTCTCTAAACTTCAGTCTCTCCCAATATAATGGTTCTTTCCTTACTCCCTTCAAATATGCTCACCTCCCTCTCATCCTTAAAAAGCATTCACTTAAACCCTTAAAAAATCATACTCTATTTCTCTTCTCTCAACCAAAGTCCTTGAAAAAACTGCCTACATTATTTTCATTTCTTCTCTTCTTTCCCATCTACCCTTAGCAATCTAATTTCTAAAACTCCTCTCTCCAAAATTACCAAGAATTTCTTAAATTCCAGATCTGGTTGTTTTTCTCAGCTCCTCATTCTTCTTGATAAGTGTTTTCATTAAACACTGCTGATTGCCTTGATACTCTGTATTTTTGTGATACTCCTCTCTCCTGGATCTCTTTCTATCTGTATGATTGTTCCTTTTGTTTCTTTTGATGACTTGTCATCCATATCATATCCTCTAACTATGGGTGTTTCCTGGCCTTTTCTTTTTTCTTTTTAAACTAGTTTTCTTGTTGACTTAATCAACTGATATGAGTTTGACTATCAACTCTTTGGAAATGGCATGTATATATATATATGCATATGTGTATATTGTATAAATACATGTATGTATACAAATATGTGAATACACACATGTGTATGTATGTGTATTTCTCCCACTTACACCCCTGAACCTCAGTCTTCTTCCTGAACTTCATTTTCCACATCACCAGTTGTCTCTCAGACATTTAAAATTAAATATCTTGAAGATACCTTAAATTCAACATATCTTTCCCCAAATTTTTTCTTTTTCTATCAAAGGCATCACTATTATCCAGGATTATAACTTCAGTATTCTCCTTTCTTCATTCTCCTTCTTTTCATATGTCTTAGCTGCTAACTCTTGCCATTTCTACATTCTTCTCATCTCTCATATCCATACCCTCTCTCTCCTTGCACAGACATCACTTTATTCTTTGTCACCTCTCATCTGATTATTGAAGCAATTTCCAAACTAGCCTCCCCTCCTTACATCTTTCCACACTCCAGTCCATCCTACCTTGGTGCTGTTACCAAAGCAATTTTCCTTAAATGCATGTGACACTCCTACTCAAACAATTTGAATGATTCCATATTACCTGTAAGATAAAAATAAACTGCTATTTTCAGCTTTCAAATCCACTCACAGCCTGGCACCAACTCTCACTGAGCATTATTCTCCCTCCAAATGCCTGCAATGTAGCCAACCTGACCTTCTCTATGTTCCTAACCTATGACACTCTGACATCTCTGCTATTGCTCTGACTCTTCCCCATGCCTCGAATGCAGCCACTCCTCAACTGAACTCCATAGAATTCTTTTCTTCCTTTAAAACTCAGATCAAATATAACTTTTGCCAAAAAAAATCCTCAAACAATTGTCTTTCTTTCCAAACTACCTTTTAATTACTTTATATTTATTTGTAATGATTCTCTTTATATGTAATCTGCAAACTGTACATATCCACATGAATTATCTAATTAATTATTAAATATCCCATATTGAAAGCAGGGATTTGTTTCATCTTTGCATTTTTATCCCCAACATCTAGCCCAGGATCTAGCATATGCTTAATAGATGGATTTACTGATAATTGGGAATATTTGTTCTTTGAAGCTCTAGGTAGAAGAATTTTGCTTCTCTGACAGGCAGTATGGGAGTATAGTTAGTGTGCTAGATGTCAAGAAAACATAGGTTCAGATTCCACTTGACATTTACTAGCAATGTGACAATGGACAAGGCACTTTCTCTGAGAATGAATTTCCTCTTCTGTAAAAAGGGGATAATAATGCTTTTAATGCCTACCTTAGGGTTTTAGAATGAAACTAAATAAGATTATATTATATTATGTATACAAAATAAAAATAATATATTGTACATACATATGATACAAAAATGTTTACTCAAACCTGGGACCAATTAGTCTAATTCCAGGTTGGGGCAGCTAAGTGCCATAGTGCTGGGTCTTGAGTCAGGAAGGACGAGTCTTCCCAAGTTCAAATCTGATCTCAAACACTTAATAGTTGTGTGATCCTGGGCAAGTCACTTAATCCTGTTTATCTCAGTTTGCGCATCTGTAAAATTAGTTGAAGAAGGAATTGGCAAACTACTCTAGTATTTTTGGCAAGACCTTCCAAATAAGGTCACAGAGAGTTGGACAAGACTGAAACAACCTAACAACTGCAAATAGTAGTTATCTAAAAAGTAGTCCATGATTCTAATGCCTCTTGCTTGATCCAAAGGTTTGACTGCTTGATATTTTTATTTTAGAAAATATTTTAATTAATTTGGTTGTGATAGTATAGGTCTTGAATAGTGGTTAGGATTTATCCAAGGAAAAAAAAAGTATTTCAGTCATAGAGAATCATGTGAAATGAAGATATTGACCTATATTATCTCTGAGGTCATTTCTGACTCTAAATTTTAGGTGCTATGATATGCTTTGAGCAAAAGTACAGGGAGAGGAAAGTGAGAATTGTACTCATAGAAGAGTACATATGGGCAAGTGCATGGAAAAGCAGGGAAAAAACTAAAGGAAGCTTTTGCTCCTCTTACTCACCTTAGTGGAAAGAGGGAGGAAAAAAGGAAAAGAAAGGAAAGCAAAGATCCAGAACATCTATGTACCTTGTCTGCCCCAGGCTATTCTTGTTGCTAGGCCAAGGTAGTGCCTCAAAGCATTGCTCCATATTAGGGCAGCTAGATGGTACAGTGGATAAAATACTAGCCCTGGAGTCAGAAGGATCTGAGTTCAAATTTGACCTCGGATGCTTAACACTTACTAGGTGTGTGATCCTAAGTGAGTCACTTAATCCCAATTGCCTCTCCAATCACAAAATTTTTAAATTTTAAAAATACTACCATATTATTTAACATGCTGATAAATCAATGTCAGCATGTAAAGAAATTCCCCCAGCCTCTGACTGCCTGCTACTGCACTTTCTTCTCTGTCAGGTTTGGCTAGCCAGGTTAGGGATAATTTGGAGCAAGAAAAATTTAGAGAGACCATCTCTTACAACTATTTTACCTTATGCATAAATTCCTCTTCCATATTTTCTGCCCCTTCTTTAAAGCCTCCATGTTACTATTTGCCTTGATACTTACATTATAGACTTTCTTGTTTTGTTTTTTCACTACTTTTCACTACATTTTTTCATTACTTTTTTATTATGAATTTTGCCCTTGTATGAGGAAGTATACTATGATAGAAAGAACACTGAATTAGGATTTTGGCTCCAAAAAAGAGATATAACTTCCTTTTGAATGTGACGGTTCACATAGATGGAACATTGTATATAATATCAGATGTTTTTAATGCATGATTTGGTTTTACTGAATGTTTTTTCTTTCTTCTTAAAAAATAGTTCTTTGTTATAAAAAGGGGACTTTCTAGGAAAAGAAAAGAGGAGATACAAGGAAAAATCTAGGCTATATCAAAACAAAAGATAACAATAATAACTAACATGATAGTGATTTTTATGTGCAAAACACTGTGATGTAAACAAAAATCTAAAAAAAAAATAAGATCCAAGTTCTTATTCTAGCAACACTAATCACAATCTCTGTGACTTTGGGGAAAATTATTCATCCTTTCCAGCCCCTCAGATTCCTTATCTGTTAAAACAATGGCTCCACTATTTACATCTTCATTGGGTAGATGAAATGAGATATATATATAATTCTAAAAATGAGAATTATTATTATTAGTTTCAACAAATCTGTAAACTCCTTGAAGATGGAAGTAATTTTATTTACTTTTTCTGCATGTCTTCATAATGCTAGCCACAAAAATGTCATGTGATTATCATTGTATTGCTGACTTGGGCTTGTTGTAATGGCCAGTACCCCAAACTTATTCACTATTCCACCCACCCCCAATCTCTGCTCCACAGAGATCTCACCTCTGAGGACCAGATTGTGTTGCTCAAATCGAGTGCCATAGAAGTGATCATGCTTCGCTCCAACCAATCCTTCACCATGGATGACATGTCTTGGACCTGTGGGAGCCAAGACTATAAGTACCGTGTCAGTGATGTTGCCAAAGGTGAGTCACTCCAAGCCCTCTTTACCCAGTTTCTCCCTTCATCCTTTCTGTACCCAGAAAAATTGGTTAAGAATTGGGAGGAAGGAATTTAGCTAACTTCATGTTGAAAGGTTGAACTATCCATGGCCTTTCTCCTCTACAGCTGGACACAGCCTGGAACTAATTGAACCACTCATCAAATTCCAGGTTGGGTTGAAGAAACTGAACTTACATGAAGAAGAACATGTCTTACTCATGGCCATCTGTATTGTATCCCCAGGTAGGGGGCCCACAACCAAGGCCAGAGGGATCAGGGAGGTCCAAGGAAAACTGGAATTTGACTGGGTGAAGAAGGGGTCTACTGGGGAAAATGGCATGAATTGGGGATGAAGTAGGTAGGAAGATTTCCATATGATTGGATCCAAACTGTTAAGAAAAAAGATATAAGTGACTTGCCTTTATTTTCAAGCCCAGTCCTGAATAGTCAAGGCTGTCTTCTGAACCCTAAGAATGGAAAAGAATTACTCCACAAATAAATAGTCACCTAGATCTGTAGCCAAAAAAAGATGGAGAGAGAGAGAGAGAGTGTGTGTGTGTGTGTGTGTGTGTGTGTGTGTGTGTGTGTGTGTGTGTAGGAGGGGAGTGTCAGAGTTTCTTTGAGGGAGTTCAGAGAAGTTATCCCTGCCATTCTCCCTCCAACAGACCGGCCTGGAGTGCAGGATGCAGCACTCATTGAGGCCATCCAAGATCGGCTGTCCAACACGTTGCAGACCTACATTCGCTGCCGCCATCCTCCACCTGGTAGTCACCTGCTCTATGCGAAGATGATCCAGAAGCTAGCAGACCTGCGCAGTCTCAATGAGGAACACTCAAAGCAGTACCGCTGCCTGTCCTTCCAACCAGAGCACAGCATGAAGCTCACTCCCCTGGTACTCGAGGTGTTTGGCAATGAGATCTCGTGACTGGGGCAGCCAATGCTAGTACCTGGGTAGGAGGCACACTCCAAGGGGGTGGTGCAAATGAGCACCCAGCTCCAGAATCCTTTGACTACTTGCTGCTGAGCAGCACTCCCTACTCTTTGGAGCTCAGCCTCCTCCTTGTCTTCCTTTCCTCCCCCTACCCCACCTCAGATCTCCTGTCCAGCCTGTGTGTCAGGGGTCCCAAAACCTCTCCTCACCCCACACCCTTATGAAGGCTTCCCAGTTCCTTTGGACCTCAGTTAAGAGTCACTGTTTATTTGATAAGGCAACTCAGAGGAGAAGATCCTGAATGTTAAGGCTCTTCCCTGTATCTACATGGCAGCCAAAAGGTATTGTGAGATCACATAAGAGAAACATGTCCATTCCTCAGGGACAGAGACATCTATATCTCCAAAATACTTGAGTCCTAGAGGAATCCTTCAACCTCTGCCCCATATCCAAAGATAATTTGCTTGCATATATACATTTCTCTGGCCAGCCTGTGCCACTTAGGATCTATATAGTAGAGCTGCATTTAGGGAGTCCAGGCAGATGAGGAAAGGGATAGGACATTCTGTTCACTGGTTTTCCAGGGATATGGTAACTGTGGTGATAGTTACGTACCTTTCCAACCTTTCCATACCTCCTGCTTGGCTCTTCAGTGACCACATCATTTCTGTGTTACTATAAAAAGTGCTTGCAGTGCCTCTTCAATAGCAATTGTAGTAAACAGATTCCTTGTCCTGAATTTGGAATCCAGTCAGCTTCATCTTCATTCAGAATGGGGACAACCATCACAGAACTCACCTTCTAAGAGGATTATGTGAAAAACAAAAGCTAAAATGTGGAAAACAAGAAAAAGGAAATCCATCTTCTGTATCAACTCCAAAGACTGTTAATAGTAGAAGGAGAGAGGGAGAGAAAAAGAGGGAGGAGACACACAGCTAGCCTCCCAAGCTTTCAGTCTTTTCCTGGATTTCAGACTGAGATGTATGAAAAAACACAGAAAGCCTCTTCAAGTAGAAAGCATCATTTCACACTCTGCCCCCTATCCCAATAGTGTTTTATCTCCATTATAGAAGATGCCTTGAGATTCTTTCTCATCCTGTTTCTCACATCTCCATCATCTGCCTCCTTTCATCCCCTAAGTTGGAAAGTTAGGGAGTTTTCCTTCTCAGTGAATAAGGACAAAGAAAAAAGTTGGCTCCCTTTCTCAAAACAACTCTATTCCCAGAATAGAGGCCTTCACTCACCTACCACCTCAAGACATCCTCCTCTAAGAGTGAATTCCAGAACCAAAGTCACACTCTCCTTTCAATTGGCTGAAATTCTGCTGCTATAGAAATGCTTACCCATGTAATGCTAAAAAAAAAAATATATATTCAAATGGACCTGGTGCCTCTTTTACCCATAGAAGTGAGACTAAGACTGGAGAATAATAGCTACAGTTCTCTGCTTTATTTCCCTACCTTGGGAAAAAAGGAAGTCTAAAGTGATCCTGTTTTCTGCATGGGACAGAACTTCAAATACATGTATGAATGAGTGACAAAACAGAGAATGAGTTACTCAAGAATGGACTCATTCAGTGAGAAGTGATGATTGGAGAGGGTACAGTTGATGTGGAAGGGCCTTGGGGTAAAGCAGTATCTTGCTATGAAATGTTTTTGTGTCATGGATTTCTGGGGAAGTCTAGTGAAGCCTTCCCAGAATATTATTTTTAAATACATAAAATACATCAGATTACAAAGGAAGCCAATTATATTAAAATATAATTATCAAAATATATTTTTTTAAATTTCACACATCCTATATTAAGAATCCCTATTCTATATGAATCCCTCAATATAAGTAGTTACTAGACCACAGGATGTATGTAAATGGGTGATTTATGCTCACGGAAACAATTCTAATGATTAGTCAGAACTCTTCTGAGACCACCTGGCAAAGAAACAGCCCTTTCTTTTGCTTTTTAAAAAATTTTCTTAATGTCTCTGACTAAGAATTAGAGAATGTGGGGGCAGCTAGGTGGCGCAGTGGGTAGAGCACCAACCCTGAAGTCAGGAGGACCTGAGTTCAAATCTGATCTCAGACACTTAACACTTCCTATCTGTGTGACTCTGGGCAAGTCACTTAACCCCAATTGCCTCAGCAAAAAGAAAAAAAAAAGAATTAGAGAATATTGGAGCAAGAAGAAACTTTAAAAGTTTAAAAGTCATCCCTCAATACCTCATTTTAAAGATGAAGAAACTGAAGCCCAGATTGGAAACTTCCTCAGAGTCACACAATCTGTTGGGACTAAGATCAGAGACTAAGACCCAAGACTGACACACAAACTGTTGGTGAAAGAATTGGGGTATAAGCCAGAAGTTTTCCCTTAAATGAAAGGTTGAGGAAGCCCTGTTCCCCAATTTAAGTTGGGGCAGAGATAAATGCTCCAGCTCTTGGTCCCTTTCTTCAAGCCAACTTCCAATCTAGTATTTTTTTTCCATTATTCTAAATTACAGTCCAAATATAATCTTCTCTCAGTTTGTTCGGTGCCTCTGAGACCTTGCACTTTAGAAAGATGTCTTGTTCAAGTAATCCTTCCTTCTTGGCTATTTCCCTATTGTGACAAGATAGTAAACTGGATTTGACTCTGACCCTAACTTCATGAAGCCTCATCTTGCCTCTCTGCTATTATCTTATCAATAAAGTACATTTGGCTTTGTTATGTCTCTACCTTCCCTGCTCTAGCTCTGGCACTGGCTTCCATAATGAATTCTTTTCAATCCACTCCAGTGACACGAACATCAACCCACACTAGAAACCCTGGTCATTTTCAAAGGGAAAGACTCAGTTAGCATTCATAATGTTTATTTAATTTTAGAGAAAGGAATAATAAGAAAATGTGGGCACTAATCTGGCCCATTCATCCAGAAAGGAGACTAAGAAGAAACATGTAGAAAATCAGTGACAAAAAAAAACTGTCTTGAAATTTTGGGTTATTAGACATACTGATGTCTTTTTCTGGAGGACAGATGTCTAGCAATGGGATAAAATTGCATGAGGGCATATTCTAAATCAACTTAAGAAAATATAAACCAATAAATAAAACCATACCAGAAGAGAATGAGCTACTTGGGTGTAGAGTTCACTATAATTAAAGGTTCTTAAGTAAAGTGGAGTAATCACTTATTGGGGTTGTTATCAAGTCCCATTTTAGATCAAAGTCTGATATTTCAACTCTGTGGATTAAGAATCCTGGTGACTATATATAAAGGGTGACAAATAGACTCTGGAACCAAAAAAAGTCATTGATATTTACCTAGAAATCAGCTTTTTATAGGAAGAGAGACATTTTGAAAAAAAAAGAAAAATAGCTTAAGTGAGTAGGGAGAGACATTAAATCAGAGTAGTCAAGATTCAGAATATTCAAGTCAAATTGTGGAAAAGAATGGATGGAGAAAATAAATGTAGCAAATCACCAGACTGGATGAATGACAGTTCTGAAGGAATTCAAGGATAAATCTGAATAATTATTGGTTCAAATATATAACTTGTCTTCATTAAAAAATCCACTGTAGTAGAAGAGTTATTGGATTGTTAATGTGATCTTTGTAGATCAGAGTGATGATAGAGAGAGCCCAGGGAGTTTAAAATCAATGAAACATCACAGTCTAGTGAAAAAGGCACTGGACTTGGAGTTAGGAAGTCCAGGGTTCGAATCCTGCCTTACATATTTACTAGCTATGTGACTCTGAACAAGTTACTTAATTACTTGGGGCCTCAGTTTCCTCATTTGTTAAAATATATGGGTTGTATTCACCTTTGAGATTCCTTATAGCCCTGAATCTATGTCTCTATGGACTCAGCTTTCAGGAGCCTTTAATAAATAAGAAAATGTATTAGGAGAAAATGCAACATAGTTTCTGTAAAAGAGAAATTGTTTCTCATGAATTGTAGTTGGTTCCCTGAGGGAGTAAATACAGGCAGGAAATTAATTTAGAGATAAGAAACAAAGGATGGGAATATGTGGGCACAGAATATTGCAAAGGTCACCTAGTCCATTCTATAACTGAATGGTTTTTTCTCTGTACAGTATCCATTCTCTAGATGACATCTCAAGTTCTTGGGAACTTCCATATCCTAAAATAGCATGGTGTACTTTGGAACAGTTCTCTAATTGTTCGAAAGATACAACCTATCTATCTGGCCCTTCAATCTACTTTTTCTTTTTCTGAATTATGAGAACAAGTTGTTGTTCAATGTCCAATTTTTCATGTTCTCATCTGAGGTTTTCTTGTCAAATACACTAGAGTAGTTTGCCATTTCCTTCTCCAGTTCATTTTATAAATGAGGATACAGGGTTAAGTAACTTGCCCAGGGTCACACAGCTAGTATCTAAAGTCAAATTTGAACTCAAGAAAATGAGTCTTCCTGATTTCATATCCAGCACACTATCCACAATGCCATCTACTTGCCCATATAGGAACAAGTAAAACTAGTTTAATTCCTCTTCCATGGGACAATCCTTCAAATTAATTCTCTCCAACATTTCCCCAGCCTAAACCCCCACCCCACATTTTCTTGAACTTATCTTTTATGGCATGACTTCTGGTCTCATCATCATCCTGGTAAGGAGGTTACAAACTCAAGCTTGTAAATATTCTTACTTAAAATGTAAAGTCCATAACAGGACCAGACATGATCTGTCCAAGAAAGCTGAACAGCTGATTAAATAAAGTGTTTGACAATGGAATTTGGATTTCTGGATCATGATTTAAAAGACAGAAATAACAATCTACTAGCTAAAGATGGCATACACCAAAGAGGCAATGGTAACAATATATTTTCCTGAAGTCTTGGGAACTAATTAGAAGAGCATTAAAATAAAAGAAATGGAGAAATGGAATAAAAATGGTGAAATAGCAGAAAGGAAAGTAAAACTCTATCCTACTGGAAAAAAGAGAACTTGAAGAGAAGAGAGTATAAGGTGTAATAAGACTGGAAAGTTAAGAAAGGGACAGGTTATTTAAGTTTTTAAAAATAAAAAAGAGGATTTTATGTTTGAGCCTGGAGGCAGTAGAGAACAACTGAAGCCCTTCATTTTAGGAAAGTCAATTTGACAAATGAGTGAAGAATAAACTAAAAAACCTTGGGGGAGACTTGAGACAGGGAAACCAAAATAGCAGGTTATTGCAATAGTACAGCCATCAGGTGACATGTGACTGCAACAAGACAATGGCAGCATCAGAGACCAAAAGAGGGTATATAGAAGGGTGAGAGAGAATAAGAAGTGGAGCATGATACCTAAATCATGCTCTTAAATGATTGGGAGGATGGTGATATCCTCCACAGTATCAGGGAAATGGTAGAGGAAAAACACTAGTCAAAAAAAAAAAAAAAAAGATTTGGTTTTACTAGCCATCTGCTGGTTTTTGCTGTCAGCCAGAACATAGTTCTCATGGCCTTAGGCTATGCAGACCAAAAAAGCCTTTGCCCCAATCACCAAAAGAGACTTATTAACCATTGCAAAGTAAAAGATGATGGCCCGGAATAGCTTAGCCAACACAAACCACAGCTAGAAACCAGACAAGCCAATATCACTTGAAATCATAGAAGAAAACTACTTAGATCTTTTAGAAGCAGAAAATGAAGTGGAAAAAGAGCAAACCCACCAGTGCTCCTGAAAGAAACTCCCAAATGAAACTTGTTGGCTACACCATAGCCAAGATTCAGAGAACAAATTGAAGAATGATGACGGTATCAGAGGACATTGGTGGTTTTGAAGAATGGGAAGTATGGTCCCATTTGTACTCAGACCACTTGTTCCTGCAACTATGTCCCTTTTCTTGCATATCCATAATTTTGCATTTTTAAAAAAGATGTGCACTCTCCCCACCCACTAGCAGTGTGAAAGTAATGGGAGATGCTTCCCTGCAGATATGGGGTAGGAGGAGGAGTCCTTTCTTTTTATTTATTTATTTTTTAATTTTTTATTAAAACTTTTTATTTGCAAAACATATGTATGGGTAATTCTTCAACATTAACCCTAACAAAGCTTTCTGTTACAAATTTTTCCCCCCTACTCCCCACCCCTTCCCTAGATGGCAGGAAATCCATTACATGTTAATTATGTTAAAATACTTGACAAATCGAATATATGTATGTATATTTCCACACTAATCTTGCTGCGCAAGAAAAACTGTATCTACAAGAAAAAAAAATCAGAGAAAGGAAACCCAATGCAAGTAAACATCGATAGAGAGCATGGAAATGTTATGTTGTGGTCCACATTTCACATCCCTCTCTCTGGGTGTATATGGCTTTCTTCACTGAACAATTGGAACTGGTTTGAAACATTTCATTGTTGAAGAAAGCCATGTCCATCAGAACTTATCATCATATAGTCTTGTTGTTGCTGTGTATAATGATCTCCCGGTTCTGCTCATTTCACTCAGCATCAGTTCATGCAAGTCTCTCCAGACCTCTCTGAAATCATCCTGCTGGTCATTTCTCACCAAACAATAATATTCCATAACATTCATATACCATTATTTGTTCAGCCATTCTCCAATTGATGGGCATCCATTCAGTTTCCAGTTTCTAGCCACTACAAAAAAGGGCTGCCACAAACATTCTTGCACATGTGGGTCCCTTTCCCTCCTTTAAGATCTCTTTGGGATATAGGCTCAATATAAACACTGCTGGGTCAAAGGGTATGTATGCACAGTTTGATAACTTTTTGAGCATAGTTCCAAATTGCTCTCCAGAATGGCTGGATCCAGTCACAGTTCCACCAACAATGCAACAGTGTCCCAGCCTTCCCACATCCCTTCCAACATCCGTCACTATCTTTTCCTGTCATTTTAGCCAATCTGACAGGTGTGTAGTGGTACCTCAGAGTTGTCTTAATTTGCATTTCTCTGATCAATAGTGATTTGGAGCACCTTTTCATATGACTAGAAATAGTTTCAATTTCTTCGTCTGAAAATTGTCTGTGCATATCCTTTGACCATTTATCAATTGGAGAATGGCTTGAATTCTTATGAATATAAGGCAATTCTCTATATGTTTTAGAAATGAGGCCTTTATCAGAACCCTTAAATGTAAAGATGATTTCCCAATTTATTCCTTCCCTCTTAATCTTTTTTTTATTAAAACTTTTTATTCGCAAAACATATGTATTTCAACATTAACCCTTACAAAGCTTTCTGTTATAAATTTCCCCCCCCCTACTCCCCACTCCTCCCCTAGATGGCAGGAAATCCACTACATGTTAATTATGTTAAAATACCTGACAAATCAAATATATGTATACATATTTTCACACATCATTGTTCTGCAAGAAAAATCATATCTACAAGAAAAAAAAATCAGAGAAAAACAATGGAAGCAAACATCAATAGAGAGCATGAAAATGTTATGTTGTGATCCACATTTCATGTCCCTCTCTCTAGATGTATATGGCTTTCTTCACTGAACAATTTGAACTGGTTTGAAACATTTCATTGTTGAAGAGAGCCATGTCCATCAGAATTGATCATCATATAGTATTGTTGTTGATGTGTATAATGATCGCCTGGTTCTGCTCATTTCACTCAGCATCAGTCCATGTAAGTCTCTCCAGGCCTCTTTCACATCATCTTGCTGGTCGTTTCTCACCAAACAATAATATTCCATAACATTACCATAATTTCTTCAGCCATTCTCCAATTGATGGGCATCCATTCAGTTTCCAGTTTCTAGCCACTACAAAAAGGGCTGCCACAAACATTCTTGCACATGTGGGGCCCTTTCCTTCTTTTATGATTTCTTTGAGGTATAAGCCCAATAGAAACACTGCTGGGTCAAAGGGTATGCACAGTTTGATAACTTTTTGAGCATAGCTCCAAGTTGCTCTCCAGAATGGCTGGATCTGGTCACAGTTTCACCAACAATGTATCAGTGTCCCAGCTTTCCCACATCCCTGCCAATATTCGTCATTGTCTTTTCCTGTCATCTTAGCCAATCTGACAGGTGTGTAGTGGTACCTCAGAGTTGTATTAATTTGCATTTCTCTGATCAATAGTGATTTGGAGCACCTTTTCATATGACTAGAAATAGTTTTAATTTTATCATCTGGAAATTGTCTGTTCATATCCTTTGATCATTTATCTATTGAATAGTAGCTTAAATTCTTATAAATATGAGACAATTCTCTATATATTTTAGAAATGAGGCCTTTATCAGAACCCTTAAATGTAATGATTTCCCAATTTATAGCTTCCCTCCTAATCTTGATTTCATTACTTTTGTTTGTACAAAAACTTTTTAACGTAATATAGTCAAAATTATCTATCTGATGTTCAATTAAGAGTTCCAGATCTTCTGTGGACATAAATTTATTCCATCTCCACAGGTCTGAGAGGTAAACTATCCTATGATCCTCTACTTTACTTACAATATCACTCTTTATATCCAGATCATGAACCCATTTAGATCTTATCTTGGTATGTGGTGTTAGGTGTGGGTCAAGCCCTAATTTCTTCCACACTAGTTTCCAATTTTCCCAGCAGTTTATGTCAAATAATAAGTACTTATCCCAGAAGCTGAGATCTTTTGGTTTATCAAACACTAAATTGCTATAGTTATTGCCTAGTTTGTCCTGTGATTCTATTCTATGCCACTGATCGACTACTCTATTTCTTAGCCAGTACCAAATGTTTTTGATGACTGCTGCTTCATAATATAGTTTTAGATCTGATACAGCAAGGCAACCTTCATCAGCCTTTTTTTTTCATTAATTCCCTTGAAATCCTTCACCTTTTGTTCTTCCAAATGAATTTTGCTACTATTTTTTCTAGATTTGTAAAATAATTTTTTGGGAGTTTGATTGGTATGGCACTAAATAAGTAGATTAGTTTGGGTAGTATTGTCATTTTTATTATATTCACTCTGTCTACCCATGAGCATTTTATGTTTTTCCAATTGACTAGGTCTGATTTTATTTGTGTGGAAAGTGTTTTGTAGTTTAGTTCGTATAGTTCCTGACTTTTCCTTGGCAGGTAGATTCCCAAATATTTTATGCTATCTACAGTTATTTTGAATGGAATTTCTTTTTTGTATCTCTTGCTGCTGAACTTTGTTGGTTATATATAAAAGTGCTGCTGAATTATATGGATTTATTTTGTATCCTGCAACTTTCCTAAAGTTGTGAATTGTTTCTAGTAATTTTTAGTCGAGTTTCTAGGGTTCTCTAAGTATACCATCATGCCATCTGCAAAGAGTGATAATTTGGTTTCCTCATTACCTACTCTAATTCCTTTAATCTCTTTTTCTTGTCTTACTGCCAAAGCTAACATTTCTAACACAATATTAAATAATAATGGTGACAGTGGGCAGCCTTGTTTCACTCCTGATCTTATTGGGAATGGTTCTAGTTTGACTCCATTACATATGATGCTTGCTGATGGTTTTGAGTAGATACTACTAATCATGTTAAGGAAAAGCCCATTTATTCCTATACTCTCTAGTGTTTTTAATAGGAAAGGGTGTTGGATTTTATCAAAAGTCTTTTCTGCATCTATTGAAATAATCATATGGTTTTTGTTAATTTGATTATTAATATAATTGATTATGTTAATAGTTTTCCTAATATTGAACCAGCCCTGCATTCCCGGTATAAATCCTACTTAGTCATGGTGTATTATTTTGGGGATGACTTTCTGTAATATCATTGCTAATATGTTATTTAAAATTTTTGCATCAATATTCATTAGGGAAATTGATCTATAGTTTTCTTTCTCTATTTTCTTCCTACCTGGTTTAGTTATCAGCACCATATATGTGTCATAGAAGGAATTTGGTGGTACACCTTCTTTCCCTATTTTTTCAAGTAATTTATATAGTATTGGAATTAATTGTACTTTGAATGTTTGGTAGAATTCACATGTAAATCCATCTGGACCTGGAGATTTTTTTCTTAAGGAGTTGATTAATAGCTTGTTCTATTTCTTTTCTAAAATGGGGCTATTTAAATAATTTAGTTCCTCTTCTGTTAACCTGGGCAATCTATATTTTTGTAGATATTCCTCCATTTCATTTACATTATCAAATTTATTGGCATAAAGTTGGGCAAAGTAACTCCTAATTATTACTCTAATTTCCTCTTCATTGAAGGAAAGTTCTCCCTTATCATTTTTGAGACTAACAATTTGATTTTCCTCTTTCATTTTTCTAATCAAATTAACTAAAGGCTTATCTATTTTGTTGGTTTTTTCATAAAACCAATTCCGTTTTATTTATTAATTCAATAGTTTTCTTATTTTCAATTTTATTAATCTCCCCTCTTATTTTCAGAATTTCCAATTTGGTATTTAATTGAGGGTTTTTAATTTGCTCTTTTTCTACCTTTTTAAATTGCAAGCCCAATTCATTGATCTTCTCTTTCTCTATTTTATGCAAGTAAGCATCTAGAGATATAAAATTACCCCTAATAACCGCTTTGGCCGTATCCCACGAATTTTGGTATGTTGTCTCATTATTGTCATTCTCCTGGATGAAATTATTGATTGTGTCTATAATTTGCTCTTTCACCCATTCATTCATTCTTCATGATTAGATTATTTAATTTCCAATTAACTTTTGGTCTATTTTCTGCTGGCCTTATATTACATGTGAGTTTTATTGCATCATGATCTAAAAAGGATGCATTTACTATTTCTGCTTTTCTGCATTTGATTTTGAGGTTTTTATGCCCTAACACATGACCAATTTTCGTATAAGTTCCATGAACCCTTGAGAAGAAAGTATACTCCCTTCTATCGCCATTCAATTTCCTCCAGAGATCTATCATACCTAACTTTTCTACCATTTTGTTTACCTCCCTAACTTCTTTCTTATTTATTTTGTGGTTTGATTTATCTAATTCTGAGAGAGCAAGGTTGAGATCCCCCACTAGTATAGTTGTACTGTCTATTTCTCCTTGCATCTCTGTTAGCTTCTCCTCTAGGAATTTGGATGCTATACCACTTGGTGCATATATGTTTAGTATTGATACTGCTTCATTGTCTATGGTACCCTTTAGTAAAATATAGTTTCCTTCCTTATCTCTTTTAATTAGATCTGTTTTTGCTTTTACTTGATCTGAGATAAGGATTGCTACCCCTGCTTTCTTTTTTGTTCACTTGAAGTATAAAAGATTCTGCTCCAGCCCTTTACCTTCACTTTGTATGTCTCTCTACATTTTAGATATGTTTCTTGTAAACAATATATTGTAGGATTCTGGCTTTTAATCCAGTCTGCTATCAGCTTCTGTTTTATGGGAGACTTCATCCCATTCACATTCACAGTTAAAATAACTATATCTGTATTTCCTGCTATCTTATTTACCCAAAGTTATGTTTTTCTCTTCCCTTTTCCCCTTCTTCCTTCCCCCTTCCCCAGTATTTTGTTTTTGATGACTACCTACTTCTAACAGTCCTCCTCCTTTAGAATCCCTCCCTCTTTTTTACACCTTTCCCCTAATCCTTCTATCAGTCTATCCCTTTCTTTTCCTCCTTTCCCTGCTACTTCCCTATAAGGAGGGCCAAGTTTTTCTTTGAAGCCAAATGTGTCTGATATACTCTTTTAGAGCCCAATCTAATGAGAGTAAGATCTATACAATGCTAATTTCCCTCCCTTCTTTTCCTCAATTATATTAGATTTTCTATGTCTCTTCATGAGATTTTGCCTTATTTTACCTCCTTTTTTTAACTTTATTTTACTTCCTTTCCCCTTTTTTTCAGTATGATATCCCTTCCATCTCTAATTTCTTTACCATGATTATCAAAGTAAAATCAAATTATACCCCCATTCTTTAAGGATACTCATAGTAGAAATATAGTTCTCAAGAGTTCTTTCCTTTTTACCTTTTTTAAAAGGCTTCTCCTGAGTCCTGTGTTTGGAGGTCAAATTTTTTGTTCAGATCTGGTCTTTTCATTAGAAATAGGTGAAATTCTTCTGTATCATTGAATGACCATCTTCTTCCCTGGAAGATAATGCTCATTCTATCTGGATAACTTATTCTTGGCTGTAATCCAAGTTCTTTTGCCTTTCAGAATATCTGATTGCAGGCCCTTCAATCCTTTAATGTGGAAGCTGACAGATCTTGTGTGATTCTGATTACAGTTCCTTGGTATTTGAATTGTTTCTTTTTAGCTGCTTGCAATATCTTTTCCTTGGTGCGATAGTCCTGAAATTTGGCCACGATATTACTTGGGGTTTTAATTTTGGGGTCTCTTTCAGGAGGTGATGGGTGAATTCTTTCAATGCCAACTTTGCTTTCTGATTCTAAAACATCAGGGCAATTCTCTTTCATGATTTCCTGGAAGATAGCATCAAGGTTCTTTTTTTCATTGTGGCTTTCACAGAGTCCAATAATCCTTAGATTGTCTCTCCTAGATCTGTTTTCCAAGTCAATTGTTTTTCCTAGGAGACATTTCATATTTTCTTCTATTTTTTCATTTTTTTTGTTTTTGTTTGACTGATTCTTGAAGTCTTATTGATTCATTCACTTCTATTTGTTCAATTTTAATTTTTAAAGTATTATTTCCTTCAGGTACCTTTTTTAAGCTCCTTTTGTAACTGGCCAATTGAATTTTTGATTCATTGCATTCTTTTTCCATTTTGCCAATTTTATTTTTCAGTGAATTTTTGTTTTTTTTTTCCAATTCAACAGTTTTGTTTTTCAGTGAATTGTTACCTTTTTCCAATTTACCATTTTTATTTTCCAGTGAACTGGTGATTTTTTCCATTTCACCAATTTTGTTTTCCAGTTTTTCATTTCTCTGTTGCAGGGCATTATATCCTTCTTGCACTGATCTCAATTCATTTCCCCATTTTTCTTCTAACTCTCTTTTGAGATTCTTTATTCAATCTTCCAGGAAAGCCTTGTGAAATGGGCACCAGCTCACATCCACCTTTGTGGCTTCCTCTGGGGTTGCTTTCCCTTTAGGAACCTCAGGATCTGGCATCTGCCCTTCTTTTTCTCCATAAAAGCTGTCTATGGTGAGAGTTCTCTTCTGCTCCTTACTCATATTTTAGAGCTTGAGGTCTGATTCAAGCAGGGGATCTGCAGCCATTTCAATTTGCCCTGGGGCAGGTCACATAGTTGACTTCTGGTGTGGGGCTGGTTGGGCTAGGTCTGCACTAGGTACACGCTTTCAGCTGCTCTCTATCCACCCTTTACCAAAGGCAGATCCACCAAAGCACCTGCCCACAAGCAGAGCAAAGTGGACCAAGCATTTCCCAGGGATTTCCTGCATGCCTAGAATCTGCCAACCTCTGTCCCAGCCCTGGTCCACCCTGGCTGAGCGCTGGCGCCTGAGTGCAGGTGGCTGATCCCCTGCCCATCTGAAACAGACCTGCTCTGGAGTACTTCCAAAGTAAATTTTTCATAGAAGTGTGTTGTACTCCAAGTTTTGATGGAGCCCTCATTCCAGAACCAGTTCAGAGGTTTAATTTGTTCTGGGTCTGAGGGAAGATCAGAGAAGCTCACAGAGAATGATGTCTGCAGTTCGCCATGTTGGCTCCACCCCTAGAGGAGTCCTTTTTTAATTTGCCTAGCTCTTTGATTAAATATCTTTTACTTTGAGCTGGTATGTTCTTTCTGCTTGACTTATTAAAAAGTAAATATGAGTATTGAAGTTTATAAGTTTTGATTTCAAGTAGAAATTGATTCAAAGAGTACCTTAAAATTGAACTAGTTTATGGCAAACGTGGGGAGCAAAGGGGAAGGGTGCTACATATAAAATAAAGAACTCTGAAATATCACAACTCTGGGAAAGGTAGTTGGGAGCCATCATGAATTGTGGCCTGAAAATGTAGACTCAAAGTGATTTCTTTGATAGTCAAAAAGGCAAAGACCATTAACAACAACAAGGAAAAGCAAATAGCAAAGTATAGTGTGTTTATACCTGGAATCCAAAACAGGGTTTCTCATCTTTCTTTGTGTCATTGACCCCTTTGGCAATCTAACAAAGGCTTTTATAAGACCTCTTCTCAGAATTCTTAAAAAATTCATAATTAAAAGAAATACTAAATTTCTATTATAGGTAAGTGAAAATAAAATGTAATTTTTTTCTCTTCTAAGTTCATGGACCTCTATAGACAAAGAGTCCATCAATCACAGGTAACAAATTTAATCAAAAGAGACAACTAGAAAAAAGGAGGAATTAGGGAGCTGCTGCATAAGAACAGATTAGGAGTTTTCAGTTTGAAAAGACAATCTCTAACATCCTAATAGATTTATTCACCAAATCTGGATATACTAGAATATATTCTTTCATGAAACTTTCTATAATTGCTCCAGATGAAAGCAGTCCCTTCTTTCTTGATTTTTCCTAAGACACTTTGATCCAATAGCTTCCAATTACAACTGCCCTAATTTTATTTGTATCCATATTTTATTCTTAACCACCATTATCACCACCTTCCAAATGTGAAGTCTAGCCTTTCCTTGTGAGGGCCAATCATGTTGTAAAGGCAATGTGAATAAAGAGGTAAACTTGAAGTCACAGAAACTAAATTTAAAATCCTAGCCCTGAGACTTGCTACACATATGTCAAAGAAAACAAAATTCTGTATTCTGTATTTAGGCATTAGATTTCCAGAAGCAATTTTATTTAATTATATTAATTCCAAGTCACTTCTGATCTAGACATAGAAATGTCCAAAGTTTCTCCCTGCCCTCTAACATGTCTCTAAATCAAAACAATTTGTGTATCACTTATAGGAATTCTGAGAGAAAAAATAAAGATATGTAACAAGACAAATCTGGACTAATATTCAGAAATTAAGCAATCAAGCCTCTGTGACATTCTTTCAGGGCTACTCTCTTGAAGAATCTTTGAAGTTCCTCTCAGAAGTATAGAGAATGTAAACTGAATAGGAGGCTGTTCAAGTGGAATAGAAGGTACTGCTCAAAGTGTACATCCTAGTCTGATTCCTCTGAGGAATAAAGAAAAGAGATTGTCCTTAAATAGGTCAACATTTTAATTATTTTATTTTATCTAGACAACCTTTATAACCTTGTCCTCTCCTACTTTTCCAGTTTTCTTACATATTATTCATTGATATATACTCTTGAATCTAGTGACATTGGCCTCCTGGATGTTCCATAAACAAGATACTCCGACTCTCAGAAAATTCCATTTTCTCTGGTTGTTACCCATGTCTAGAACACTTCTTCTTCTTTCTCTGATTATTGATTTCCCTGGATTCCTTTAAGACCTAATTAAGATCCTACCTATTATAGGAAGTCTTCCTACTATTAATTATTTCCTATTTATCATATATAGCTTATTATATATATATATATATATTTATGTGTGTGTGTGTGTGTGTGCATATTTGTTTACATATTGTCTCCCCAATTAGATGATGAGTTTCTTGAGGGCAGGGACTGTTTTTGCCTCCTTTTGACTCTCTAAGCACTTAGCACAGTGCCTGGCATATAGTAGTAGGTTTTTAAAAATTATTTATTGATTAGATTATTGGTTAATATTCTTAAACCATTCAATTAGTTAAAGTAATTTAGCAAGCATTTATTATCTGCTATGAGCTGAGCCCCAGGGATATAAACAAAAGCAAAAAACAATCCCTGCTCTCAAAGAACTGGGGATAAAAGGGTAAGGAATGTGTTAGGGTCCAGGAAGTTGGGGACCTTGATGAGAAGTTTGTCTTTGAATTGAGGATCAGAGGGTGTGGCATATATTTCTCTTGAGAACATGAGACCCTGAGAATTAAACGGCTTGCCTTGAGGCGCGCGCTCTATTGTCAAGATGAAAACTCCACCTTCTTGCTGAATACCTCCTTTCAATACAAACTTAATTGCAATAATGTGTGGGCTAGTGGATAAAGGGCGTGACCACAGAGAGTGGGAGAAGGAAGGAGGCAAGGAGGAGGGGTCAGGCTAGAAGGAGGGGCTAATCTAGGAGGCAAGGCTAAGAGAAGAGGGAAGATATAATGAAACAGGCTGGCTGTAAAAGAGGAGCCGAATAAAGAACTGCTATCTTTCATCCTCCCTTGGCTTGACTCTCCTTTGGGATGAACACACTGGACGTGTCTGGGAAGAGGTGAAATCCTGGCTACGCTTAGGTACTGTGCCTAGCAGGAATAGAACAATATATAATATACAAACAGAATAAACTGGAGATAATCAATTGAGGGAAAGCATTAATTAGCATTAAGGGGAATTGTCCTCACCTATTCCATCTACACACAGGGAAACAAGGAAAGGACCATTTATTAAGCTATAGAAATATCATTCCAAAATTTTTTCAGTTTTATAAACAAGGTGTTTTGTATGTGTGTGTGTATTGTTTTTTATATTCTCCCATAGTTGACTGTGTGATGGCGGCTAAATCACTTCATCTTTCTAGGCCTCAACTTATACATCTGCAAAATGGGAAAGTCATGTTTTACCACAATTTGCCTGTCTCAGTTTCCCTTAATTGTGCTGTCTAAAAATAGCAATCCCCACTTCCTGACCTCCAGAAATAATTGGACTCACATTCCAAAGGAGTCATAAAACTTCCAGATGGTCTGTCTCGGCATACCCCTTATCTGTATGACCCAGACCAGTAGTCGTCTTCTTTGCCCAGTTTCTGTCTCAAGGCTTCTCACTCCTTACCTGCCAGAACTGAATTTATGGTTTCCTTGGACACCAGATGTGTTCAGCTGTTCCCATGAGTTCTTTGTCTCCCTGGGCTACAGAGATTATAAAATTCGTATTCTCCATTAATGGGGCGCTGAATACTTTGTACTATTCAGGCGGCTGACATGGCTGTCAGTCTAAACTCTCTGGGCTGGACTGTGTGCTTTGAGACATGAGTCCCAGCAGTTCTGATCCATAGCTATGGATTCTGAACTCTCAATTAACATCAATAAAGCATTACCTAATTTCCACTGTATGATACTGCCTCAGTTTCTCCCTGAGTATTACAGTCATCCCAAATGGCCAACTTCCCTTCTAACTCTAACTGTGAGATACTTGACCTATGCATTAAATGATTTAATTAATTAATGATTTTACTTGATAGCCTCAACACATTAATAAAAGAAAGTGCTAATTGAATTTTTATGTTCTTGGTGAGAGATGAAATTCAGGAAGACTTGTTGAAATTTCAAGTACTAAATATTCTTGGGCTTCAGTTTTCATCTTTGTCTTCCCATACCTGGAAAATGACAGGTACTTAACATATAAATGTTTATTTAACTGAATTGACGGAGAGAATACATTTTGAGATTTAGAGGAGTTTAAAACTTATAAAAAAGGCATAGAATTTCACACCTGGGAAACAAATGGAAGTCAGGACCTTAAAAGATGGTACAAAAAGAAAATAAAAATGGAATTAAGAAGCAGATATATCTTAGTTTTAAGGCTGATGTCTGGAAGGATGACTATCCCTTCCCACATAATGGGACTGCAATCTGATGCAAAACAAATCCTAACTTGCCCATTTCACCCTCACTTGTACCTGACTGGCCTCAGGATAAGGAAATGACAAGGGGTAGTTCACAAAAAAAAATCATGAATAAAATTTAGCTCATTTGAAAAATGTCATTGTGAGGGATGATGGGGCAGATCTTGAAGAAAGGAGCCTGGGAAAGGAGAGAACAGGAAGCCCTCAACTTCTAGACAAGAGAATAAAGAAAAAATTACTTGGCTAACTACAGTAGCCAAAAAAGGATGTGAATTAGTCTGAACCTCAGCTTCTCCACCTCTCAAATTCAACTACTCTTCTACTACTCAGTTATCTTGTCATCACCATCTGTCTCTCTGGTTGCTCTTCCCTTTCTGTTTCAGTTCTAAAAGGGACAGCTGCTTAAACCAGACTAAGGACCTAGCTTATTTTTGTGCTATGTGGACATCTGACCACCAGGGAGCAGACTTGTCATTTGGGAGGTCATACCACTTTTGGAAAGTAAAAAACTAGGAGTCAGTCCTTTGCAAAGACTTAATCAGCCTCTCAGGGTTCAGATTTCAAGAAAGAATAAAGAAGAGGGAATGGGGATTCAAAGAATACAAAAAATCTATAGAATTTAGAGCTGGAAGGGCCCCTAGAACTCATATGCTTTCTCCAACTCTCCTCAGTGATTACCTTTGTCTTCTTGAGAATTCTTAGTCTACATTTGATCCAGTTGTCTTTGCCTGGCCAAAGAATAAAGAACGGCAAAAATTCACTGCAGGAAAGATTGCTAACATCCATGGACAAATTCATGTTCATGCATGCTTTATGAAGGAATAATCTTACACTAGATTTGACATTTGCTATGTTGTTTTGATGAGTGTTAGTGTAGGAAAGTGTTAAGTAAAGTTGAATCCCTAATGGGAAATGCAATTTAAACAGCCTTGTGTAAATTTGAATACTTTTCCACACATGATTTTTTAAATTTAATAGCAGACACATAAATAAGCTCTTTCTGGATCAATAATTCTTTGGTCTCACTTCCTGAAGGTCAAGTGTGCTACATTTCATCTCTCCCTCAGGGTTCTTCAGAATTCTTAAGATGTCTCTTGTCCTTGTTATTGGCTCAAGTTCCCACCAGTTATGTTCTCTTTCCATTTTAGGGGTCCAAGAATTCTGGTTACATTTGATCATGTTTATTTCAAAGACATAATGAAAACCTACATACAAAAGCTTCTCTCTAATATCTCAAAGGTATAATCTCCCCTATATAAGTCTCTGGAGAGAGGAGGGAAATTAGGTTCAGTTTAACTGAGTTCCTAAATAACTTCAGTTACACTAAGTTTCAAGTCCAAGACTCATCTCCTGGGTTTGAGATCTGTAATCCTGGCTTGGGAGGAGCTGCTCTATTGTGCTGGTTACAATATCTGGTCTGGAATCCAGTGTGCCAAGGTCTCCAGTACTTGAGCTCCTGACTCAGAGGCTGTATCTGGAATTGAAAAAGAACAGATGAAACAGATCCAAATCCCAAGCCAGTTTTCTCAGGCATAGGGTCCATACCTTTAGGTAAAAAAAAAAGATTGCCCTCCAGCTCTTTTCCTCTTCCTATATTGTGTCAGTAGGTGAACAAGTCCTTCACCTTCTGATGCTTTTGTGTGTGTGTGTGTGAGAGAGAGAGAGAGAGAGAGAGAGAGAGAGAGAGAGAGAAAGAAAGAGAGAGAGAGAGAGAAAGAGAGAGAGAGAGAGAGAGAGAGAGAGAGAGAGAGAGAGAGAGAGAGAGAGAGAGAGAAGGGGAGGGAGGGAAACAAAGACAGGAAGAATGAGACAGAAAGAGACAGAGAAATGGAGACAAAAAGTCAGAAACAAGACTCAGAGAGACAGACAGACAGAGTTTCTCTCATGATCATTTTCCTTCCCATTTATATCTCTGGGTCTATATTCTATATAATCTTCTAAGTGTCAGGTGTCTCCAGGAGCAATATTTTCTTCTTCTAGACTATGATGCGGTTCATGGAGGCATTACACTATCCCAGAAAAGAAAGTCTCCCAAAGTATCAGTTTCTTCCAGATTAAACCTCTCATGAGGTCTCAATTTCTTATTACAGCCATACATCTCTTATTTCTCATCAATGGACCCTCCTTCCTCTATAGACACCTCCTTCTTTTATTTTACTCCCCAAATTCAATCCCTCCCTTTTTCTATCCTTTTCTTTTTACAGCCCTTTTTGTTTAGAGATTATAGGAGTCATTATCCCTTTCCTATTCATCTCTGGACATGATAAGGGCACATTATCGATTCCCTACAGTCTTTTAAAATAGTACTCTGCTACTTTATCCCACTATAATCCTGTGTTAGAATATAGCTCTGTGTTAGGGTTATCATGATGATACAGACATTTTCCCAGGATTTCGTGGCTGAAGTCATGAAATGAATGGGTGTGTGTGTGTGTGTGTCTATGGGATTGTTTCAAAATAATTTGGAAAGCAGAAGGCAGAAGCTGTGATCTAAGGGTCAGGGGATTGAGGTTGCCTCCACGTTGATGCCATGGGAACTTTTGCATATTTTAGCAGTTAGCATTGGATTTGTGCTTCTTGGTTTGCATTCTCCTTCACAGTGAGAAGCAGCCGCTTATTGTTCAGCCCTCCTTAATAATGGGGGTGTGTATGAATGTGAGATAACCCTCTTATCTCATCTCTTCTCTGTGGGCAGAATGCAACAATACAAAAACAATCCTATTCTTGAAGTTACCAGTTGTAATCCAGTCAATACTCATAGTGAATCCCTTTCCCTCTGTGATTTCTTACCATTCTTACCATTCTTTCACCACTGTTTAATCCAATCATATGTCATAACAGCAATACACTGGTTGGTGTTGGGTACCATATTTGGCCAGAGAGATTTGGGAGAGTGGGAGAATATGGATAACCACAAGCTGTGCATCTATTTCCCCTCCTGCAGTGGGAAAAGTGGCAGTGACTTAGCAAAGACTTCTCCCTTAGAATTGGCAACTTTGGAGCTTGCAAAACTTACAAATACTTAGTTTGATTCTGAGAAATATAATTTCTATTATTATTTCACTTTGCAAATGAAGCTGAGGCAAACACAAGTTAAGTGACTAATTTAGGGTGATGAAGCTACTAAGTATCAAGTACTCAGGGCATCCAGACTTTCTGTGCTCTACTCACTATACCCCCAAACGTCTAGAGGGAGAAAGTCAGTGGAGAAAATGAAGCAAAAGAACACTTCTTAGAAAAAGGTGCAAAAAAAAAGATAACTGATTATACTAAAAAGCTGAAGATATTCCGGGCTGAGTTTGACTCAGGACTGTGATCACTCTTGGTGGTTTGATGTTGAAACATTTATGAATCATTCAACAGTTAACAGAAATTTTTTAAAATCCACAGCATAAGAATATCCAACAAAGATATTAATTGAGGATACCCTGAACTGATTCAGTTGAATGAAGTTTCTCAAAGAGAGTGACATTAGAGCCAAGATAGCAGAGTGAAAACGTGACTCTCTGCGTCCTCCTCCGATCTTCTCTCAAACCAACAATAAAATAAGCCTCTGAACTGATCTTCAAGTCAACGAATTCAGAAATATTTGGACACTGCTCTCTGAAGAACTTCATATCAGGTTTGTCTAACTCGGACAGAGGGATAAACAAGCGGACTCCGGTATAGGCCGGAAGTGAGGGTGGGACTCAGCTCAGCTCATCGTGGCAGAAACTCCAAACTCCAAATTCCAAACACCTGGAGTTTATCTGAGGCACTGGGGACACTCTGCCCTGATTGGGGGCAGGTGTTCTGGCAGACTTGCCTTGTTTAAGGAGTAATCCCGATTTAGTCCTAGCCCCCACTGGCCCAGCACCTTAAGTTAATTCGCCAAATTGCCCCAAAGCAAAGATTTTTTCCCAGCCTTAAAGAGACATCCACACTGTCTAAAAAAAAATGAAGAAGCAAAAGAGAGCTCTCACCATAATCAGCTTTTGTCAAGAGAAAGAAGTGATGACCCCAGATCCTGAGGTTCCCTTAGACAAAACTCCAAAGGAAGTTTTTAAGGACCATCACTAGTCCCCTTTTCAAAAGGCCTTTCTGGAAGATTGCATAAAGAACCTCATAAGAGAGCTAGAGGATAAATGGGAAAATAAATTGAAATCAGTGCAAGAAGGATACAATATCTTGCAAGAAGGATATGATGCCCTGCAAAAGAGACATGAAAAGACACCAATTTATTGAAAAATAAAATTAGTGAAGTGGAAAAAGAGTGCAATGAACAAAAAAATTCAATTGGCCAGTTACAAAAGGAGCTTAAAAAGGTAACTGAAGAAAACA
>JAJPUD010008262.1:36339-92717 GCA_023553655.1 Myrmecobius fasciatus
TATATATAACCAACAAAGTTCAGCAGCAAGAGATACAAAAAAGAAATTCCATTCAAAATAACTGTAGATAGCATAAAATATTTGGGAATCTACCTGCCAAGGAAAAGTCAGGAACTATACGAACTAAACTACAAAACACTTTCCACACAAATAAAATCAGACCTAATCAATTGGAAAAACATTAAGTGCTCATGGGTAGGCAGAGCGAACATAATAAAAATGACAATACTACCCAAACTAATCTACTTACTTAGTGCCATACCAATCAAACTCCCAAGAAATTATTTTACAGATCTAGAAAAAATAGTAGCAAAATTCATTTGGAAGAACAAAAGGTCAAGGATTTCAAGGGGATTAATGAAAAAAAAGGCAGATGAAGGTGGCCTTGCCGTACCAGATCTAAAACTATATTATAAAGCAGCGGTCATCAAAACCATTTGATACTGGCTAAGAAATAGAGCAGTCGATCAGTGGCACAGGATAGGTTATCAGGACAATCTAGGCAATAACCTTAACAATTTAGTGTTTGATAAACCCAAAGACCCCAGCTTTTGGGATAAGTACTCACTATTCTGCAAAAACTGCTGGGAAAATTGGAAAGTAGTGTGGAAGAAATTAGGGCTTGACCCATACCTAACACCACATACCAAGATAAGATCTAAATGGGTCCATGATCTAGATATAAAGAGTGATTTTGTAAGCAAGTTAGAGGAACGTAATATAGTTTACCTCTCAGACCTGTGGAGATGGAATAAATTTATGGCCAAAGAAGATCTGGAACTCCTAATTGAACACTAGATGGATAATTTTGATTATATTAAGTTAAGAAGTTTATGTACAAATAAAACTAATGAAGACAAGATAAGGAGGGAAGCATCAAACTGGGAAATCATCTTTACATTTAATGGTTCTGATAAAGGCCTCATTTCTAAAATATACAGAGAATTGTCTCATATATATATAAGAGTTCAAGCCACTCTTCAATAGATAAGTGGTCAAGGGATATACACAGACAATTTTCAGATGATGAAATTAAAACCATCTCTAGTCATATGAAAAGTTGCTCCAAATCACTATTGATCATAGAAATGCAAATTAGGACAAGTCTGAGCTACCACTACACACCTGTCAGATTGGCTAAAATGACAGGAAAAGATAACGATGAATGTTGGAGGGGATGTGGGAAAACTGGATCACTAATATATTGTTGGTGGAACTGTGAATGGATCCAATCATTCTGGAGAGCAATTTGGAGCTATGCTCAAAAAGTTATCAAACTGTGCATACCCTTTGACCCAGCAGTGTTTCTATTGGGCTTATATCCCAAAGAAATCATAAAAGAAGGAAAGGGCCCCACATATGCAAGAATGTTTGTGGCAGCCCTTTTTGTAGTGGCTAGAAACTGGAAACTGAAGGGATGCCCATCAATTGGAGAGTGGCTGAATAAATTATGTTATATGAATGTTATGGAATATTATTGCTCTGTAAGAAATGACCAGCAGGATGATTTCAGAGAGGCCTGGAGAGACTTGCATGAACTGATGCTGAGTGAAACGAGCAGAGAACCAGGAGATCATTATACACGGCAACAACAATACTATATGACGATCAATTCTGAGGTCCATGGCTCTCTGCAACAAAGAAATGTCTCAAACCAGTTCCAATTGTTCACTGAAGAAAACCATATACACCCAGAGAGAGGGATATGAAATATGGACCACAATGTAACATTTTCATGATCTCTATTGATGTTTGCTTGCATTGTGTTGCCTTTCTCTGGTTTTCTTTTTCTTTTTTTTTTTTTGTAGATAGGATTTTTCTTGCACAACTTGTCAACTATTATTACATTATTAACATGTAGTGGACTTCCTGCCATCTAGGGGAGGGGAGGGGACTGGGGGTAAAAGTTGTAATGGAGAGCTTTGTAAAGATCAATGCTGGGGAACTACCCATACATATGTTATACAAATAAAAAGCTTTAATTAAAAAAAAAAGAGAGAGAGTGAAATTACTATTAGCCTCATCAGAGAATGCCTTGGGTTCTTAGGGCTTTAATAACATTCTCTGAGCCAATCAGATCTCAAAGATGATTTCAATATGTTTTAAGGTTAGCATATATACTTTGGCCCCACTTTCCAAGAATCATTCTGGCTATATCTCCTCCCCTCAAGATTCCAGAGAGTATTCCTGAGGAGATGAGATGTCATTTCTCTAATGCCTTAAGTTTAATCCCCATCATCTGGGGAACAGCGGTTCTCCCCATTGTTAGGATCCTATTACTGGGCCCCAGTTCCATTTAACTGTTTGACATCAATTAACTTTTACAAAGAGATATTTAGTCCAAAGATAGAGCAAAAACAAGCATACAAGCTTTTCTCCTGGTCCCTCCAAGGCATCTTCTCTCCTATATTCTTTCAATCTTTAGGGAGTAGGCTCAAAATTTATCCTGGTTCCTACACAGAAATGATCTCACAAAATGTCCAAATATGACATGATTGAAGGTCACTTGCAAAAACCATCCCTTGTTCCTTGGAGCATCAATGCTGTGCTGAAAAACCCAGCCTGAGTTCCAAGACACAGATTCTTGTGATTCACTCTCTCCACCTTTAAAACTCCCAAGGTCGGAGAATCCACTCCCTTCACTTAGAATGGAAAATAATAAATTAAAAATTTAAGAACAGAAGACCATTTCTTGGGGCCATATGACCTCAGACAGGGAGAAAACAGTAAGACCATTTCTATTACAACATGTTCCTTACCAGATACAAAGGAGTCACCCAGTGAAATAAAGAAAATATGGGATGCTAAACAAGGCTTTTCTAATGCGTTTAAAACAAATGAAAGAGCATCCCTTCTACTACTCCATTAATGGATCAGAATTATCTGTGGAATGTCTAGATATCCTTCAGAGAAGTTCCAGGAATTTCCCTTATGCATCAATATAATTCTCTGGGAAGCAAGCTTCCTTAGCATCTGAGGAAATTGGTATCATCTGGGTATGCACCAAGTCCCACATTACATTACAAAAACCAGCCTCACTTGCATGGGGATGGGAGGATATTATTGCCACCTCAGGAGAGAAAATAAGGAAAGACTTTCAACTTGGGGTTTGGCAGGATGATACTGGGATAAAAAAGATGAAAAGAAATAAACAACTAAATACAATAAAATCAGCAATTTTTTTTTTTTTTTTTTTTTTTTTTTTGCTTAGGCAGTTGAGGTTAAGTGACTTGCCCAGGGTCACACAGCTAGGGAATGTTAAGTGTCTGAGACCAGATTTGAACTCAGGTCCTCCTGACTTCAGGGCTGGTGCTCTATCCACTGCCCCACCTAGCTGCCCAAAATCAGCAATTTAAATAAAATCACTCAAACTAGAGAAAGGAGTGACAAACAAAAGTGGAGAGTGGAGAAAAAGAATCTGTGGGAATAGTACTGCATCTGAGTTGTTAAAGCAAAACTAAATGTAAGGACAAAGTATTTCCTTAAAAGAAGAAAGTGGTAAAAAGATTGTTCAAAATATATAAAATATCTATATTATGCTAAATATCTATAGATATTCTTTAAAATTAAGAACTCTTCACCAAATTTGCTATGTAAGATAATTTTAATCCTAATTTCTAAATTTAAAAGATAAAGAAAGAGAACAATAGACCAAAATCATTAATGAATATTAATTCAAAAATTTTAAATAAAATCATGACAAAAAGACTATATAAGTTTATCCCCCCAAACAATCATTCACTCTGATTTAGTTAGATTTATAACAAGGATGCAAAGATGGTCTCACTTGAAAAAAAAATGAATAACTGGCCTACAACACAAAACTAATTCATAACTTTAAATGTGAATATATAAACAAACAATCCAATAAAACAAACAAACCCCATCCCATCAAATTGTATAAAAAAACAAAATCTTGCATCTTACTGATTTCCAGAAATGCTTTTAAGAACAAAGAAAGAGAAAATTGAAGTGAGATACTGGAATAAAATTTTCTATGCATCAGAAGAATAAAAAAAAAAAAGCAGGAGCTTCAGTCATGCTATCAAAAGAAAAAATAAAAGCTCACAATGTCAATAGAGATAAGTAAGAAAAGCATATTATACTTAAAGGAAGCAGGAGTGGCAAAGATTGCTCTTAGACAAAGGAAAACTAAAAATTTACAGTATCAGTAGAGATAGATCAGGAAAGGAATTTATGCTTAAAGGAACACAATTATTTTATATCAATATTAAACATGTGTGCAAGGCATAGCATCTAAGTTAATAAAAAAATGATTTTCAGAAAGATCTGAATTGTAACACAATGGTAGTGGGAAACTTTCATGTTCATCTGTCAGAGATGGGCAAATCTAACAGAAATATGAACAGAATGGAAAATACAGAACTTAAACTTGGAAAATTCAGAGCTAAAAGATTTATGATACTGTTTAAGTGGCAACACTAAAAAACAAATTTATTAAAGAATAAAGTGAAATCAATATATAAGAAATAAAAAACAATTATCAGAACCTATAATATACACTTATCTGCCAACAAAACTAAGAATTCAAAAGAAATAAAGAACTATTTATAAAAATACATAATACTTAAATTATCATAACAGTAAATAGATATACTAAATAATCCAATTTTATTTTATTTTATTTTTAAATGAAGGGTCTTTATTTTGAATGGATTTTTTCGATTAACAAGTTTTTAGTTTTGCTAAAATATACTTATTTCACCTCAGGAAATGGTTCCCAATCTCAAGAATACCCAAATACTCCAGAGACTGTAGCATATAGTGTATTACACATTAATTAAACTGCTATGTCTAAGGAAATAAAAGGAAGAAATCAAAATAGGTTTCTGCAAGTGAAGAACAAAAATTAATTGACTTAAAACAGGACAAAAGTCCCACTGAGTAACAGAGAGACATTTGCAGATTTAGAGAACAACCACCTGAAGATGTTCTAAATATATGAAATATCTATTCCAGCTAGTTTGTGATTTAACAGAAAGCTAAGGAAAAGCTTAAATATGTGTCACTTCACCTTTGTAATCTGGAGAGCAAAAGTCATGTCTCGTAATTTTAATTTTTAAATAGACATAATCTCTTTTTCAGTCCTTTGAGGATTGCTGATTTCATTAATGCTAGAACGCTCCCTACTATATTTCTTTTATTCTCCAACCTGCCTTTTCATGCTGCATGTTTCCAAAAAGGGCACAGCTTCTTTGTCTGACACAATAGTAACAGGTATATGTTGAATTGAATTATAATCTCACTGCATCAGAGATCTTAAAAGAGAGATGGCAATCTGAATGCCATGTACATCATCAGCTTCATTTTACAGATATGGAAACTAAGGCCTCCTTAGTTGTAGTGAATTAAGTCATAGAAGATCATTGGGTGTAAAGTGGCAAAAGATCCTGGGATCACTATTTAGAGCTGGAAGTGACTCTAGACGTCTAGATGGACACTTTTCCTGACTATTTTGCCCTCTGCTGCACTATATCTGGCCACTTTCACTTGATAATCTCTTGAGTCATATTATTCAGGCTCTATGTTTGAGCTCTATCCAGGCTTTGTTTGTTTGTTTGTTTTGTTTCTGGCTCTTAGGGAGACCAATAATTTTTAAATTCTTTCCTGCATGGTGTTCCAGGTTGGCTGATTTTCTTTCTTTTTTTTTTAATTAATACTTTTTATTTGCAAAACATATGTATGGGTAATTCTTCAACATTAACCCTTACAAAGCTTTCTGTTACAAATTTTTTCCCCCTACTCCCCACCCCTCCCCTAGATGACAGGATATCCACTACATGTTAATTATGTTAAAATACTTAAGAAATCTAATATATGTATACTTATTTCCACACATCATTTTTGTGCAGGAGAAATCCTATCTACAAGAAAGAATAATCAGATAAAGGAAATACAATGCAAGCAAACATCAATAGAGAGCATGAAAATGATATGTTGTGGTCTACATTTCACATCCCTCTCTCTGGGTGTATATGGCTTTCTTCACTGAACAATTGGAACTGGTTTGAAGCATTTCATTGTTGAAGAGAGTCATGTCCATTAGAATTGATCATCATACAGTATTGTTGTTGCCGTGAAAAATGATCTCCTGGTTCTGCTCACTTCACTCAGCATCAGTTCATGCAAGTCTCTCCAGGCCTCTCTGAAATCATCCTGCTGGTCGTTTCTCACAGAACAATAATATTCCATAACATTCATATACCATAATTTATTCAGTCACTCTCCAATTGATGGGCATCCATTCAGTTTCTAGTAATAAGCCAATTTTAGAAGAAAAAATTGAACTAACTATAGAATTATCCAAGGGAAAAACCTTGGTCTAGATGGCATTATAGAGATTACTATAAAGCCTTCAAAGAATAATTATACTTAAGCTAAATAAATTAGTCTAAAAATTGAGAAAGGAAAAAATATTCTGCTAAACTAATCATATTCCACAAATGTAGTCCTAATACCTGAACCTAAGAAGGATAAAATAAAGAGAATTATAGACCTACATTACTAATGAATGTGGCTTCAAAAATTTTTTTAAATCCTAATCAAAAGACTATAGCAATTTATCCAAAAAGTCATTCACAATTCAACATTAAGAACACAATTCATTTAATCACATCAGAAGTCCATAAAACTACAAAGGATACTTTACAGCCCTAGACAAAATAATAACAAAATTCATTTTAGAGGAACAAAACATCTTGAATATTAAGAGACATGGGGAAAATGTATGAATTAAGGCTATTATTAATCTTTTAACTATATAATTTTAGATTTCCAACTATATAATTCCAACTATAAGAGATAATTATACCTGTTACTGATTAAAAATTTTAAAAAGATCGGGGCAGCTAAGTAGCATAGTGGATAGAGCACCAGCCCTGAATTCAGGAGGACCTGAGTTCGCATTTGACCTCAGACACAACACTTTCTAGCTATATAATTTTCTAGCTATATAACCCTGGCAAGTCACTTAACCCCAATTGCCTCAGCAAAAAAAAAAGTTAGTGGAACAGACTAGATAAAGAAGAATCAGAAACAACTGAATTTAGTAATTCAGTGTACAATAAACTTAAATTACCTAGAAACAATTTACTATTTAAGAAAACTTCTGGGAAAACTTGAAAGCAAGAAAACAGAAAGGAAGAAATTAAGCTCTTAGACCAACATATTCCATAATAAATTCAAAATGGATATATGAGTTGAATATTAATATTCATACCATAAAAAATTAGAAGAGGAGCAGATTGTATACTTTTTACAGCCATGGTTAGGGCGTAAATTTTTATCCAAAAGAAGAATAAAAGCGAAAAGACAAAATAGATTTTTTTTTTTAAAAATAGAACAGGTAATTGTGATTACATGAAACTGAAAAGTTTCTTCATGAACAAAATTAAAACAACTATGATAAGAAGGTAAGCAGTCAACTGGGGAAAAAATCTCAAATATCTCTGACTAGAGTCTGATATTCAAGAAATATAGATAGAAAA
The DNA here is from genome assembly GCA_023553655.1 of Myrmecobius fasciatus. NCBI lineage: Eukaryota > Metazoa > Chordata > Mammalia > Dasyuromorphia > Myrmecobiidae > Myrmecobius > Myrmecobius fasciatus. Next base: position 43,848 of record JAJPUD010008262.1, read on the forward strand.
ATATATGTCCAAAAACTATTCCTCTGGTTAAACAATATGAGTAAACATTTCCCCAAAGAATTGTAAACTATTAATCATGTGAAATAGTGAACCTGACAAAGATAAAAAAATATAATTGTCAATATGGGAAGAGTTGTGAACACATTAATATGTTATTTGCAGTTATGAATTAGTTCAACCATTCTGCAAAGTAATTTGGATTTATCCAAATAACGAAATATCCATACCCTTTAACCCAGAGGTCCCACTGCTAGATATAAGGAGATCAAAGGCAAAAATAAAGGCCAAATAAATCTTGAGTTTCCTCAAGTGTAAAATAGAAATAATAACAAAACTTACTTCTCAGGATTATTATGAGGATCAAATGAGATAATATTTATAAAAGTTTACAAAAGTATCTGGCACATGGTAGGAACTATATAAATGTTTGTTCCCTTCTCCTTCAACAGTACACCAAAAAATTCATAAAAGCATTTTTTTTTTGGTAGTAGCTCCAAGCTCCACTCTGACTTTGATCTTTAACTCCCACCTTTGGGCTCCTAGGCTTCTGATTGATATGCATTTTCTTTATCTTGTCCAAATGAAAACCTACCATGTCATTTCCTGACCATCTCTATGTCATGGTGCTATATACAAACACTCCTTCCTAAACCTTCATGGCATTTCTAACTCCAGCTCTTAGAACAGTAAAACACATTAGCACTGACTGACATGATTGTGACTACAATCTCTATTCCCTTTGATCTTCCTGCTGAAAAGACCCTTCCCTCACCATTATTCTTGTATATGTGTCATCTTTCTTCCCTATTAAAATATAAACTCCTTGAAGGCAAAGACCATCATCAGCACTTAGCATAGGGCCTGGCACATAGCAAACACCTGATACATTTTTTAAATTTAAGATAAATTTTTTAATTCTTTCATTTATTCATTCCAAGAATTAGAAACAAAGCAGATGTTCATTTCAAAGGGAATGGCTTAACAAATGGTAGTAAGTGAACGCAGTGGGATATTACTCTGCCATAAGGAATGATTAATATAATGAATACATAAAAGCATGGAATGATCTACATGAACTGATACAAAGTGAAGTAAGCAGAATGAGGAAAACAATATATAGGACTACAACATGGAAATGGGAAGTACAAAAACAAAATAATCAAAACTTAATTATATGAAATTATAAATAATCCAAATAAGGGATATGAGAAGATACTTCCCATTGATTCTTTTTATAGGTGGTGGTGATAGGGAAACCAAGGGTGTAAAACATTGCATAGAATATTTGTTTTGTATTGTTTTAATATATTTTGATTAGTTTGGCTAAGTTCTTTTTTCCCTTTTTCTTATTTATTCTCTTTGTAGGGATTTGGGAAAGGGATACCACATTATAAGTAGGTAATGCAAAAACAAAAGACAAATAAATTTTTTAAAAAGATAATAAAACCACCTTCATGAATTGATACAGTGTGCCTATCACCCAAGTACAAAAGCCAGTCCCTTTAAAAGAATCAAGGAATTTTTCAGTCTTAACATACACTTCTGACCAGGTTCCCTGCCATGGAAAAATGGGCAACAGCATTTAACTGAACCTTGCTATATCCCTGATGAATATTCTTTCCATGTTATTGGATTTTTTTGTTTGTTTGTTTTTGCTGAGGCAATTGGGGTTAAATGACTTGCCCAGCTATGAAGTGTTAAATATCTGAGACCAGATTTGAACTCAGGTCCTCCTGATTTCAGGGCTGGTGCTCTATCCACTGCGTCACCTAGCTGCCCTCTCTTTCCATGTTATTGTTAAGTAAACTTTTTTTGTTGTTAAATCTTAGATCCTTTACAAGTATCTTATTTTGCTCCAATCTGTAACACCACAGTAGCCTGAGTTAGGTCTAGGACAAAACTGCTGAGCAGACTGGTAGAGGATGCTATCTTGGTATACTTTTTGTCTGGGGCTTAAGTCTGAGCCATTCTTCCTACCCAATTCTCCACCAGTCCCCTATTTCATACTCTTTATCTGCCTTCCTCTCAAATAGGTCTTCAGAGAAGGCACAATAAGGGTATTATACCTCTCATGAGATACCTCTGTCCCTAGTGAGGGAAATGGTTGTTCCTAGATTTAAAGCTACCAGATATATGAACCTTTTGGGGGGGGGAATCTAAGGTGTCACAGACTAACAGGCACTGTGAATTTGTGAATTTTCATTTGTGGGGTACAGAATGCAAGAACATTGTATGTTGGAGGTAACATCCTTTCTGTTTTCTCTATGGCATAGTCCCCTTTCTCCTTCCAGTTTCCTCTAAACTATACCTCCAGAAAAATTCAGGGACTAGGAAAGAAGTTCTAAGGTGGGGGGAGCTGTTGGGGAGATTATTGCAGGAGGAGATGGGTAGAGTGGAGAAGGGGGGATCCCTGGGATGGAATGATAAGGAAATTTATTTTGGGGGAAAGCCAGCTAGACATACTTTCTCTCTGATAGGGACCCCACCCCAGAAAGGGGTCTCAGTCCAGAGCTGTTTTCCAGAGGAAAAGTTTGAGGTGATGAACTTTGGTAGGAAAGAGATGTCTTTATTTGTTAATGAGTTCAGTGACTCCTAAAAGTCATTTGCTTTGAAGAATAACTTGGAGGCTAACATTCCCTCCTTTAACAAATAGGTATATATGTAAAGTGCTTTGCAAAATTTAAAGCACTACATAGCAATTATTATTATTATCACTGTTGTTGCTGCCTATACTATCAGCAAAGTGTTATAGGAAATACAAGAATACTTTCAGCTCAATTACTCTCTCTTCCCTCTCTCCATCTATTCATCCAATACCCTTTCAACTATAATTTACGTGATCTGAATTATTCCTCTTGCCTCTGGACCTTTTTCATTTGAATCCATTCTTTCCTCAAATAATTTCTCATATGCAGCCAGAGAGGAAAAGTGTTCCAGAATAGATATGTCCAAAGGCCAAAAGAAGAGTGAGGGGGCAGCAAGAGCACAACTTAGTCTCCAGGTACCCTCTTCCAGGTGAGGTTCCTTGTCTCATTATCTGCCCTTCAAAACTTTCCCCATCGCCTTAACTCCCCAGCCGAGATTAGAAATACCCAACTGTCACTCAGTAACTGCTCTGATCCTGGGACAACATTATACTCCTCAACCCTACATGCCTACACAGACCCCAGGCACTGCCAGCTACTGTACTAGGGTCCAGAGTGGAGAGAATTCAGCAAAACTGGAAAACTTTTGGGGGTTCTGGAAGAGTTGAGATTGACTCAGTCTTTCTTTCCTCTCCCCAAAGTAAAATCTGTCAACCTAAAAAACCAAGATATTCCTGACCATAGGCAATAAGGTCAGGAAAAAGGATAAAGAGGTCAGAGAGAAAGGCTTGGACTATTAAGTTTTTTTTATTATTTTTATTATTAGAGTAGAACTGTGAGAAAAGGGTCCTGATCTTATCTTGACCCCTCATCCCAAGTTCTATCGAGGAACTGAGTATTCTCTAAAAGAATTGAGGAGAAAAGGGCAGAAAGGTTGTGATTTAGGGTCACAGAGGGCAGAGGAAGCACAAATACAGGGAGAAAGAGATTCAGAATTCGCAGAAATATACTCCATTGTCATCTCCTTCTATCTCAGTGAGTCTTTCACTGTCTCCGGGTTTATTTTCCATCATCTCTCCCTCATGTCTTTGTCATTCACACTATCTTTTTGTCTTTGTCTCTTTCAGCCCTGTTCCTTTACCTACCTCCCCCCCCCCAACGCACTAGAGCTGCACACGTGGCTCCTTAAATCAGATAACCCAAACCACAGTGCTCCCCTGCCTCCACCCCCACAGATTTCCAGTAGCTCTCCTTGCCAGAACCCCACCCAACCACAGCCTCTCTCCAGTAGGCCCTTCCCCATTTTAGAATTTTCAAACTCATCATTCTTTCGGGATGGAAATTGTAGAATGGGGAGCAGAAAATCCTAGTTTTCTTTTAAAAAAAAAGGTGAGGGGAAAAGTAAACTTCATGTATCCTTTAGAGGAAAAGGGGGATAAATTGAGAGTTAACAATAAGGGATGGAGGAAAGGAGAAGTTCCTAGAATAAAGCTATTTAGGGAAAAAATAGGAATGGGATAAGTGGGCTTCTTACTTCTAGTTTGACATTGAAGGTATGCTATACCTTCCTGATTTTAAATAAGAAAGAAGCCCCTCTAGGCCAAAAATCTTTCTTCCTGACTACTTTACAAGAGGAAGAGAAAGTCACCTTTTCCAAAACTCAGGTCCTAAATTGAGGCCATACATTTCATATTTCTCTAAGGGGTAGTGAAAATAGAAAACAAAATAGAGACTCACTGGACGCAGCAATGACCAGTAGCTTCAGAGTATAGGAGTGAATAGGATGTATAGGGAGAATAGAGGTATGGAGAGTAGGGACTGAGGAAGAACTAGTAGATTCTGAGGGTGATAGAGGTGAAGAAGAATAAATTGAGGATCTAGAGGAAGGAATAGATTCTGGGTAGGCAATAGGAAAAGAGGTTGAAACCCTATGGCGGGCAGAGAAGCCAAAAGTTTAGGATAGTTTTTACAATAAATGAATAATAGATAAATTTTATGGAAACAAAATGACAAATGAACATCAGTTTATTTTGATGACTATGAATTAGGAAGTTCTGAAAGGGAATATGGGTAGCAGTGAGAATAATGATCCAGTTCATGTCTCCCTTGTCCCCTTCAGGTCCTTGAAGGACCTATAGCTTTGTATCCAAGTTACAACTTTATTCAAGACCTATGATGGATTGATGGACCTATGATGGACCTATAATTCATGGGTGACATCTTTCTCCCCTCCAGCCCCTTTATACCCTGCATTTCAGTCCCTTGTTCCTCTACTATTCCTGCCTCAGCTTTCCTCTGTCTTTATTACCCAATTTCCCCTCTCCTCTACCTTTTGTGCCCTCTCTAGACAGTGAAAAGTTTATGGGAGAGAGCATATGGGAAAGAAGGGAAAGGAAGTAGACACTTCACTTTGAGCAAATAAGACAGATAATTCCTCTAGAGAGAGTTTACTCTCTTATCTGCACCTCCCCTCAAAGCAAAACAAAACAAAAAATGAACAGCACCATAAAAGTAGCTGAAGATCCCTTGTGGCCAGACATAATAGTCTTCAACAGGCAATGTAAAGTACAGTTCCTACTTCATTCTCTCTGTTTCACCTTTGTCCAGGGAACCATGATCAGAAGGAGAATTGAGATGGGTTTGGTTATCCTTACAGGTGCTATATCCTAGGACAGGTTCAGCGTTGATCTCAATTCTCATCTCCATCTTTATCCTCCTATGTCCAGAAATTCCCCAAAATTTTACTTCTTGAAAACACCTTGGCTTCATGATCTAGATATAAAGAGTAATATTGTAATCAAATTAGAGGAACATAGGATAGTTTACCTCTCAGACCTGTGGAGATGGAATAAATTTATGTCCAAAGAAGATCTGGAACTCTTAATTGAACACCAGATAGATAATTTTGATTATATTAAATTAAAAAGTTTCTGTACAAACAAAACTAATGCAGACAAGATTAGGAGGGAAGCATCAAATTGGGAAATCATCTTTACATTTAAGGGTTCTGATAAAGGTCTCATCTCTAAGGTATATAGAGAATTGTCTCATATTTATAAGAATTCAAGCCATTCTCCAAATAATAAATGGTCAAAGGATATGAACAGACAATTTTCAGATGATGAAATTACAACTATTTATAGTCATATGAAAAGGTGCTCCAAATCACTATTGATCAGAGAAATGCAAATTAAGACAACTCTGAGGTACCACTACACACCTGTCAGATTGGCTAAAATGACAGGAAAGGATAATGACAAATGTTGGAGGGGATGTGGGAAGGCTGGGACACTGATGCATTGTTGGTGAAACTGTGACCGGATCCAGCCATTCTGGAGAGCAATTTGGAGCTATGCTCAAAAAGTTATCAAACTATGCATACCCTTTGACCCAGCAGTGTTTCTATTGGGCTTATACCCCAAAGAAATCATAAAAGAAGGAAAGGGCCCCACATGTGCAAGAATGTTTGTGGCAGCCCTTTTTGTAGTGACTAGAAACTGGAAACTGAGTGGATGCCCATCAATTGGAGAGTGGCTGAATAAATTATGGTTTATGAATGTTATGGAATATTATTGTTTTATAAAAAATGACCAGCAGGACGATTTCAGAGAGGCCTGGAGACACTTGCATGAACTGATGCTGAGTGAAATGAGCAGAACCAGGAGATCATTATACATGGCAACAACAAGACTATATGACGATCAGTTCTGATGGACGTGGTTCTCTTCAACAATGAAATGTTTCAAACCAGTTCCAATTGTTCAGTGAAGAAAGCCATATACACCCAGAGAGAGGGATGTGAAATGTGGACCACAACATATCATTTTCATGCTCTCTATTGATGTTTGCTTGCATTGTATTTCCTTTATCTGATTATTCTTTCTTGTAGATACGGATTTTTCCTGTACAAAAATGATGTGTGGAAATAACACATATTTGTTTTGTCAAGTATTTTAACATAATTAACATGTAGCGGATATCCTGCCATCTAGGGGAGGGGTGGGGAATAGGGGGGAGAAATTTGTAACAGAAAGCTTTGTAAGGGTTAATGTTGAAGAATTACTCATATATATGTTTTGCAAATAAAAAGTATTAATAAAAAAAAAAGAAAAGAAAACGCCTTGGCTTTCTCCCAAAGAGAAGATCAGGGTGGCCCTTTAATCATTCTTCCTACAAGAAAATCAACTCTTCTCCTCTGTCTGGACTCTGATTTAGCTTAGTTGAGGCAGATGGAAAACCAGCTACAAAAAGCATAAAATAAAGCTTGACTTGAGCCAATCAGGATGCTTGGATCTCAGTTTTACTGGATTATTTGGTTTAGAACCAGTTAAATGTTTCTCTAAGCTTTGAACAAAGGTGAGGTAAGAGGAGCTACAAAGGTAAGGTAAGAGGAGCTCCTGAGGTGACACCCTGAAATAAGCATGAATAATGTGGGGGTGGAAGTGAGGTTGCATAACACATATATAGCAGATTGTAGATAGAAGAAAAGATGGTGACCCCTTAATCCAATTTCCTCATTTAGTAGCCAAGAAAACACGGGAAATGACTTATTCAAAGTCACACAGCTAGCAAGTGATAGATCTAAGATTCAAGCACATGTCCTTTGAATCCAAATTTAAAGCACTTTGCTACTAAATTCAATGTCTCCATACTGCTCTCAGAGAAAGCTCAGCTGGGATTCACCTATGATTCACCCTTCTTTACCTATAAGAAATGACACTTCTCTCCATCAAGTTGGTCTCTAAAGTATTTCTCATCCCTACTCCAACCCCAAGATTGGTAAGAGGAAGGGGAAGGGGGAACACTCCTACTTTCCCAGCTGCTAAATCACCTCTTCCTGTTTTGCTAAAACTTTGGCATTAGACACAAGAAGGGAGAAGGAAATTACCAGCTGCTTCCAGCCCCCATAGTTCACTCCCTCTTTATCCCCCTTTTTTTCCTTTAGGAAATCATAATCCCCCCTGGTCTGAGACTAAGGAGGGAGAAATTCTCCTTTCTCAAATTTTAGCAATTGTAGTCCCAGAATCCATTACATGTGCAGATTACTTCAGATGTGCAATGGGGTTGTATGTGTGAAACAGAGACAAGGTCCTTTTTTTTTTAATTCATAGGGAATCTACTTCTCTAACCCAAGTCAATTTTGTTCATCATTTAATCCACATCATCTTTGTGGCTACCCCAAAATACTGGAGGAAGAGCTCAGGTAGGCAATTAAGACTTCTATGGTCTACCTACTAAAGCCCTGCCTAATAGGTTGGGCTAGTTTTTCCTAAGGCCCTACCATATGGACTGTGTCAGTTTTCCCCTTAAAATCAAAGAAATTGTCTTTGAGATTTTCTTAGTTCATGGGCCTGATAAGGCTTCCAGGTTACTTAAGGAATAAAAAAGTCAATCCACAATTAGCAAGTATCCAACATACTTGATGACTTCTACAGTCATTCAAGTCAAAATGCCTTTCTAGCCAGATGTGTTTCCGTGAAGAGATGATGTGGCCTATAGTTACCTAAATCAATCTTTGCTTAATGACCTTTTCTGTTACTTTGTTAACTATTATGTGATTTATGAATGTCTCACTTCATTCCAAACTCAAACCTGAACCAGTAGACCAGCCTTTAGTTAGGACTGGCCCATAAAAATTGGCAATGGTAAGTAGACTTGAATTGTGGAAAGGCAAGTCGAGTCTTGGTGAAAGAATGACTCAATTCAGCAGTATGGAACCCTATGACTATCACAGGCAAGGCTTCTCAATGGAAGAAGAGAACACTCACAGATCCCAAGGCATTGGGACACTGGGTACAAAGGGAAGTTAAAGCATAAAAGATAAAGATAGCATGGAAAAGAAGCATTCTCTGGTTATTATTAACAACTTGAGAAAAGTTAGATTGACAGCATAAGGAAAATGAAAATAAATTTAATCAAATCCAGCAACTAAAAACAGAGTATTTGGTTTTTAATGACTATGCCTAGAAGGTAGAAGAGTGACTAACAGCACAGATAAAAAAGGCAGTGCTGAGAGTGGAAGGGAACCAAGGGATAAGTGGGAAGAACTGTCTGATGCTGGCATTTTTCTGGAAAGTGTGTTAAACAGCAAGAAGACAATGGGACCAGAAATGAGGGTGAGAATTGGGAGTTATCAAGGGTGATAAGAAAGCCTCATAAGTTTTCTAAATAATTGGCTTATCCTATTACTATCATATGATTGCCTGTTCAGAGGAGCTAGACCGTGTGGATGGGTTTTCACCTCCAAGGGACTTTGTAAGACTATAGAAATTTAACAATGACCTGATGAGTCACAATTGTTGAGATCATGTACAAATAAAGCCAATTGCAATAGAGTTCAATCAACTTGAGGGACTTACAAAATACTTAACATTTGCAAAACTAGTTAAATTTAGTCAGAGGCCACAGATGGGGACTATTCTTTCTGCCTTTTTAGGTCGCCATAATGAAGAGCTGCATCTAACTGGCCACAGAAATATGAGTCCCCATTGCATTCACTTTTCTGAGGCGGGGGTCTGTATGGTGATAAATAGAAATGAAATTCCTAAAATATATATTTGGAAGGCTGGCTCTATGCCAACCACCATCACCCCCAATCCAGTTTGCCTCTACCTGGCCTACATCAATGGCAATTGAATGTTGCCTTATAGGAAGAATATCAGATATACTATCCTAGGGGCACGGATAGAAATTAGAGTGATATCAAGGCAGTTGTTGCTATTCTGGCAAAAGTAACTAACTCTCAGTGCAAATCGGTCCTCTGGCAATTATAAGATAAGGCATCATACTTGTGGGTACCACACTATTTTGCTGGAAGTAAATACCACCTTCACAAAGAAATTTGATACATGGATCCCAAAACAGGATTTTATAAGGAAACAATAAATTACCATCCAGTGGGAATGGTAAAATAACTATATCATAATAACTAGCACCACCCAAATCTAAGGCATCCCCTAAAGTTCCCACCCTGGGTGATTATAAAGGATTGCTGCTAGAGTATCTTAGGGAACCCCAATAATTCCAAAAATTACCCCAGATTTTGGGGGAAGAGCTTAATAGAGAAGAAACATGAGAGAAGGTAATTTTAGGAGCTGGTACAAGTACAAGTGCTTACAGCAACCTCTACACTAGCTATTGTTGGAAGGCTCAAATGGAAAACCTTAAAGTTGCCTAAGCCATCCAGTGTAGTTGGCATCAAACAATACTAGGTCCCCAGAGAAGTGAAAGCTATTTTCTCCCTAATGATGGAGAGGAAGGAGGCCACAGTTCTTCACTACACCAGTTCCTCTTAGAGTAAGTTTGTACAAGGTGCCAGGGAGGAAGACAAAAGGTACCTGTAGTTTACAATGCACCTCAGGGAGCTGAAAATAGTTGTCATCAGTTGCTGATTACTGAGAATACTTCTTGTTTCATCGATGAGATATACCAGGTAGACCAGAGCCCCAATAAGTGGTATGGAATTTTTTACTTGTATAATAAATTTTTCTTTGTTTCTATACTTGTGACTTGTTGTGGAGCCTGGGAAGAAATCCAGTATATCCTTGTCATTCTTTCTCAGTGTTATTTGCACTTTCCCTCACGCTATCACACTATCTCTGGAGGGCAGAGACTTGAAAGAGACCCTCCTTTTTTAAGTATTCTGATGTCTACCACTACATTGGTGACATAATTTTGGTCAAGCTAGATGAGGCCACAGCAACAGAAACCAGGGTGGTAGATCATACAAAAAACAAAGGATAGATGATCAAGAAAATGCTGAGCTCAAGCCCATTCAGAAATGTTTTGGGAACATATAGAACAGGAAAAACCCAGATAATTCTAGAAACAATCCAGAATAAGCTTCTAAGATTCACTTCCTTACAATCTAAAATGTAAACTCAAAGGCTTATAGTGTATTTGGTTTTGTGGGAACCCATATTCCCTATGCGGATTTCATTATGATCTCCATTTACAGTTACGTACAAAATTGTCTCCCTTGAGTAGAGTCCAGAACAGACTATAGTGCTGAAGGACCTGAAGTGGGTTATATAGTAGTATTTGGCAGACTAGGGATCAATTAGGAAGTGTTGGTAAAACACAAATTTTAGTATCAACCCTGACATTAGGATAGGCTATATGAAAGAGGGTAATGACCTCTTTTTTTTTTTAAATTAAAGCTTTTTTTAAATTTTATTTGTAAAACATATGTATGGGTAATTTTTCAACATTGACCCTTGCAAAACTTTCTGTTCCATATTTTTCCCTCCTTCCCCCCATCCCCTCCCCTAGATGGAAGGTAGTCCAATACATGTTAACTATGTTAAAATATATGATAAATCCAATATATGTATACATATTTATACATTCATCTTGCTGCACAAGAAAAATCGAATCTATAAGGAAAAAAACCTGAGAAGAAAAACAAAATGCAAGAAAACATCAACAGAAAGCACGAAAATGCTTATGTTATGGTCCACACTCAGATCCCACAGGCCTCTCTCTGGGTACATATGGCTTTCTTCATCACTAAACTGGTTTGAAACATCTCATTGTTGAAGAGAGCCATGTCCATCAGAATTGATCATCGTAGAGTCTTGTTGTTGCCGTGTATAATGATCTCCTGGTTCTGCTCATTTCACTTAGCATCAGTTCATGTAAGAATGGCCTCTTTTCTACCTTGGTATTACTGACCTGAATGAGAACAAATGACTATACTGGAACTATCACCATCTGTGTTATGGCACTCATGTTCCTGATGTTATTCCTTTTCATGATTATTGCTTTGTACCTATCATAAAGTGACTTCCCCAAATCACCTATCATATAACAGATCTGGGACTCAATTTCCAAGGAGGGGAAATGATGCTTGAGATTTCTGGTCTTCATTATTTTCCACATTTAGTCACCCTGAGACTGCATAAGGTATAATAGGGAATAGGACCAGATGTGTTTAGGCATCTCAGTGCCCAAGCCTAGGCCTAAACATAGCATTCCAGCAACCCAGTGCCCAGGTGACCTACACCAGAGCCACAGCTGGAGAAAGGGTCTGGGCAATTCTTAGGAAGCAAATCATCTAGGGATTCCCAGGAGGTTTGCTTGTCAGCACCATTAACATATCTGGTTGAGACCTACCAGAATCACAAAAGGGACAGAGGTAAATCTGGGTATGTAAGGAGAATTAATAGCTTAGAACATATAATGACAAGCCTTACATAAAAACTGAACTGCCTGTAATTTAGAGAGAGATAGAGAAAGTTAAAAGGAAGGAAGGAAGGAAGAGAAAGAAAGAAAGGAAGAAGGGAGGAAGGAAAGAAGTGGGATGAAGGGATGGAAGGAGGGAAGGAGGAAGAAAAAATTCAAAATAACTGAAATTGAAATAAAGGAAATTATAGCAAAAATTATTTTCCTAACCCATATGCCAATGAAATTTTAGGTGAAATACGTAGATATTTACAAAAATATAAAATGGCTAAATTAAGAGAAGAAAAAGATTATTTATATAACCCAATGTCAGAAAGACATAAGTGAACTCCCAAAGGGAAAAAACAACCCCAAGACTAATAGATTTGCAAGTTAATTTTATTAAAATTATTTTTAAAAATTATTAAATATTAAAAGAACAGCTAATTTCAATATTTTAAGAAACTTTGTAAAAATAGGTAAAGGTAAAAAATAGATAAAATTCTTTCAAACTCTTCTATGATGCAATTATGTTATTGATACATTAAACAGGGAAAGGAAAAGCAGAGAAATGAAACTGAAAGTGTAAATGATGGAACACCCAGATAAAATTATTAAATAAATATTAGTAGAGGATAAAACAGTATAATAAAAATATTTTAGAGTATGACCAGGTTGGACTTCGAGAAAAACTATAAACCTGATAGATAATAAAAAAAAATTCCAATAGATACTGAAAAATCTTTTGACAAAATCCAATACTCACTTCTGTTAAAATGCATGCACTCATATGCTGATATATACACATATACACCTGCACATGGAAACATGCATGTACACAAACATGAAAACATAGGAATAAATATCACTTTCTTTAATATAGTAATTAGTATCTACCTAAAAATCTAGTCAATAGAGAGAACCAAAAATCATTTAAAAAGTTAAGTAAAATTGTAATTTTAGCAAAGCTTCAGGATATAAAAGAAATCATCATCATGTCTATATATTACCAACAAAATCAAGCAGGAAGAAATAGATAAATTATTTTCAAAACAATTAAAGAAGATATAAAATGTGTATAACAGGGCAGTGAGGTGGTGCATTGGATAGAACACTAAATTTAGAATCACGACATGTCATCTTCATGAGTTCAAATCAGCCCTCAGACACTTATTAGCAGTAAGTCACCTAACCTTGCTTGCCTTAATTTCCACATCTGTAAAATGAGCTGGAGAAGGAAATGGCAAACTACTTCAGTATCTTGCCAATAAAACCCTAAATGGGGTCATAAAAAGTTGGACATAACTGAAAAACAAGTGAACAAAAACAAAAAAATTGTGAATTTATCTACCAAGATATGCAGAGGAACTATTTAAATGCAACTACAATGCATTCTTTTTTTTTTTCCCCTTTTTGCTGAGGCAATTGGGGTTAAGTGACTTGCCCAGGGTCACATAGCTAGGGAATGTTAAGTGTCTGAGACCAGATTTGAACCTAAGTCCTCCTGACTTCAGAGCTGGTGCTCTATCCACTGTGCCACCTAGCTACCCCTACAATGCATTCTTTACAGAAATAAAGACATTGTAATGATGATGGTAGTGATGGTAGTGCTGCTACTTCTGCTGCTGTTGCTGCTGCTGCTGATCAAGGAGGAGAAATTTACTTTCTCATGGGTATGCCATTCCAATATCACAAAAATGATAATACCATTATTATGATATTGAATTTTTTTATTTAATTATTATACAATGCACCACCTCACTGCCCTGTTATACACATTTTATAACTTCTTTAATTGTTTTGAAAAGTATTATTCTTTAAAGCTAGAAAAAGGATATTGAAAGTCTTATGCAAGAACAAAACTAAGCATCTCAAGGGAAACAATGAAAAAACTGGAAAAGAATGGAGCCAAATCTTAAACTATATTATAAAGCTGCAATTATCAAATTAATTTGGTAATAGTTTAAGAAAATACATTTGAAATAATTTCTGTAGTTAGGTGATTTTTACTGAGAATAAAGTTTAAAACCAAGTATTAAGTAAATTGAATTTAAAACAAAACAAAATGACATGCAGTAGACATGCCATGAAATGTTGATAGGTTTTCAGTGTCCAAATGGCTAAATGTCCAAATTACATGCACATTACATATTACATGCACATATCCTAATAGTATGCACCTATCCATAGTATAGACATTAATAAGCACATGGAAAAACCTCAAAACTAATTACAACAAAATCAATAGGGCTATATAATAACAAACATACATAAGCACTAATACATATGCAAATAAACAAATTGCAGATGGAATTTGCTATACTTCATTAATCAATCTATCAATATATATTACCTAAACACATATTATATGCCAAGTGCTATGTGCTGGGAACACAAATACAAAAGTGAAATAACTCTTATTCTTGAGGAATTTACATTCTAATGATGGTGATAACATGTACATTTAGAAATATATACTTATACAGATGAATGCAAGTGAAAGGGTGGGGTTGAAATCTTTTGAACCATTTTTGGTTCTGACAAGGTGAGAAAACTTATTGATAGAATCAAACAATCAGAACTGGATATGAACAGGGCCTGTATACCTCCCTAAATTAATCAAAGTCATTGTGTAAGAAACTAGATCATACCCTAAGTTTATATAAAAAAGAGACTCTATGTTAGAACTTTGGAAAAAAATTCTGAGCATCTGGATTCTAGGGAATGGAGCAGGCATTATATTTCTAGTACATTTTAAGGATCAAAAAGAGAACTGCAGGAAATGAAATGAAGTCTTGGGTCCCACTTGGTAAAGAATCAATTTAGGTAGAAGAGTGAATGGGACAGACCTCACTGGTGGTTACCATGGTAGACAGAAACAATAACAAGCTGCAATCGGTTGCAATTGCAGAACCTAATCAGGTAGGACCCCATAACCTACAGAACAAATTTTATTCAACAGTATAATCATTCCAAGTTCAATGTGGAAAATTTCAAATTACAACCAAATAAACCTTATAAAGAATTGATTGAACTGGTGATATTCTTGCTTTAGGTTGGGCACTGTTATCCAAAAGATCTGGTTGACTTCCCTTCCAACTGGTAAATGAAAGTTATTGGAATCAATGTTATAAAAGATGTCCTCCGGCCATATCTGAAAAAACTTCTCCAAGATCTGGTCCAGTATAAATAATAATGTGATCTGCTAGAACCTTGATTCAGCTCTTCTGAACCCTAAATCCACAGATGTTGTAGAAAAAAAAATCAGGGATGTCCACAGAGGCTTCAAATATAAGTAAGAATTCATGAATATGCTGAATTAGATGCTAAAGATTACATTCCAGGGGCTGAAGTTCCTGCTACTAAGAAAGAAAAAAGATGAATAATATAATAATGGTGTGTAGGAAAGCCTCAGTGAGGAGAAGCATGAATCCACTATTTCTTTGATAAAGAGCAACAGAAAATATCTGAGAAACTAAGAATCATGCATCAGTGGAGGAGTGAAAGGCTTCCACTGGAGTGAAAGAAGTGGTAAACCCCACTCAGGTTCTAATCCAAGATTTCCAAAAAATCCACCTTGCCCAATTTAGGAAAGATATGGATGCTGCCATGGAAAAATACCAGAAGAGAAGAATTTTGGAATTGACACTGATGAGGAAGAGAAGAAGGGGTTCCTTGAGGTACATTGAATATCTCCTTAAAAAATCCAAGTCTGACAAAGAGACAAGATTGGCAACCATGATGGCTGGGAAGACAGAAGAAAGAAATTGTGAGGAGGAAAATCAAACTGAACTTGTCTGCTAGTCTACAAATAAAGAAAAGAAAAGACAGAAGAATTTTATGATGATAAGGTAAACACAGAAAATCTGATCCAAAAATAAATGTTCCTTTAGAAAAAAAAATTGGCTCTACAGGATGTTCTTCTAAAAAAGAAGAAAAAACCTTAAGCATCTGTCTGTTGAAAGGTATAAACTCACAGAACCTCAGAACTGGAAGAAACCTCAGGAGCCATCTATCCAAATCCTACTGAAAAAGCCTCACCACACTAATATCCCTTAAAAGTGGTTACTCTTCCTGTGCTTAATGATCATCATAGAGAAGATTACATTATTGAATGCACTAAATGTTGCATTAGTTAAAAAAAATTATTTTAGAGATGGAGAATTGCCAATATCTGTAAAAATTTATAGAAAAGAAATAAATTATTTGTCCAGTGGACATTTATTTCATTGATCAACCTAGAATAATATGGAGCAAATGACATACAATAAGCCCTGAATTGATAAAAAAAAATAGCTTTTATTTTGCCTGATGAATCTGGTGTCTGACCTGTACACATTTTGACAAACTACTATAATTCATACCCAAGGGTTAAATATTTGTAATGTGCATAATGAAATAATTAATGAACATCTTAATTTTAAAAAATAAACAAAATTGTACATAATTGCATTTTTTTAAAGAGGGCTGCACTGTGGAAGAGAAGGTAGATATAAAAGAATATCACTGAATCTACAAGCACCATGGAGTGCAGGATTCGGGATGAGGAAAGTTCCAAGAAAAGTCCTAATCTTTTCCCAATGCCTGGCTATTCACAAACACTATGATATAATCTGTTATTTTGTTACCAAATATTTCCAGGAAACTATATTTTACCTTAGCCCCATGAAAGCCTGGGTTAACAAAAGAAAACTAAATGTTAGATTAGACACAGAGTCCAACTTCTGCCAGATGTTAGAAATTTTTTTAATAATAGCTTTTTATTTTCAAAATACAAGCAAAAAGTTTTCAGCATTCACCCTTGCAGAACCTTGGTTCCAAATTTTTCTCCCTCCCTTCCCTCCATCTCCTCCCCTAGTAATCCAATATAGGTTAACCATGTGCAGTTCTTCTAAACATTTCCACATTTATCATTCTGCACACACACACACACACACACACACAAAATCAAATGAAAAAGGGAAAAAATGAGAAAGAAAAAGCAAGCAAACAAAAACAAAAAGGTGCAAATACTATGTTGGGATTCCATATTCAGTCCCCATAGTACTCTTTCTCTCTCCATCATAAGACCATTGGAATTGGCCTGAATCACCTCACTGTTGAAAAGAGCCAAGTCCATTATAATTGATCATCACATAATCTTGCTGCTGTGTACAATGATCTCCTGGTTCTACTCACTTCTTTTAGCATTAGTTCATGTAAGTTTCTCCAGGCCTTTCTGAAATCATCCTGCTGGTCATTTCTTACAGAACAATAATATTCCATAATACACATACACCATAACTTATTCAGCCATTCCCCAATGGATGGGCATCCATTTAGTTTCCAGTTTCTTGCCTCTACGAAAAGAGCTGCTGCAAACATTTTTGCACATGCAAGACCTTTTCCCTAACCATGGAACTTTTACAAAAATTGTCTGTGTACTAGAGCACAGATATATATATATATATATATGTATATATATATATATATATATATATATATACATACACACACACACACACACACACATATATATATATATTATCAAAGCTTTTTATTTGCAAAATATGTGCATGGGTAATTTTTTAACATTGACCCTTGCAAAGCTTTCTGTTACAAATTTTTCCCTTCTTCCCCCTACCCGCTCCCCTAGATGGCAGGAAGTCCAATACATGTTAATTATGTTAAAATACTTGACTAATCGAATATGTGTATACTTATTTATACAGTTATCTTGTGGTACAAGAAAAATCAGATCTACAAGAAAAAAAAACCTGAGAAGGAAAACATAATGTAAGCAAACATCAATAGAGAACGTGAAAATGCTATGCTGTGGTCCACACTCAGATCCCACAGGCCTCTCCCTGAGTGTATATGGCTTTCTTCATCACTAAATAACCGGAACTGGTTTGAAACATCTCATTGTTGAAGAGAACCAACGTCCATCAGAACTGATCATCATATAATCTTGTTGTTGCCATGTATAATCTCCTGGTTCTGCTCATTTCACTTAGCATCAGTTCATGCAAGTCTCTCCAGGTCTCTCTGAAATCATCCTGCTGGTCATTTCTTACAGAACAATATATTCCATAACATTCATATACCATAGTTTATTCAGCCATTCTCCAATTGAAGGGCATCCAGTTTCCAGTTTCTAGCCACTACAAAGAGGGCTGCTACAAACATTTTTGCACATGTGGGTCCTTTTCCTTTCTTTAAGACCTCTTTGGGATAGAGACCCAATAGAAATACTGCTGAGTCAAAGGGTATGCACAATTTGATAACTTTTTCAGGATAACTCCAAATTGCTCTCTAGAATGGTTGGATGCGTTCACAGTTCCACCAACAATGTATCAGTATTCCAGTTTTCCCACATCACCTCCAACATTCATCATGATCTTTTCCTGCCATCTTAGCCAATCTGACAGGTATGTAGTGTACCTCAGAGTTGTCTTAATTTGCATTTATCTGATCAATAGTGATTTGGAGCACCTTTTCATGTGACTAGAAAAAGTTTTAATTTCATCATCTGAAAATTGTCTATTCATATCCTTTGCCCATTTATCAATTGGAGAGTGGCTTGAATTCTTATAAATATGAGTCAATTCTCTATATATTTTAGAAATGAGGCCTTTATCAGAACCCTTAAATGTAAAGATGAGTTCCCAATTTATTGCTTCCCTCCTAAACTTGTCTGCATTAGTATTGTTTGTATAAAAACTTTTTAACTTAATAAAATCAAAATTATCTATCTGGTGTTCAATTAAGAGTTCCAGTTCTTCTTTGGACACAAATTCCTTCCTTCTCCACAGGTCTGAGAAGTAAACTATTATATGTTCCTCTAATTTGCTTAGAATATCACTCTTTAGATCTAAATCATGAACCCATTTAGATCTTATCTTGGTATATGGTGTTAGGTGTGGGTCAAGCCCTAATTTCATCCATACTAGTTTCCAATTTTCCAAGCGGTTTTTGTCAAATTGTGAGTTCTTATCCCAAAAGCTGTCCTGTCATCCTATCCTTTTCCACTGATAGACTACTCTATTTCTTAGGCAATACCAAATGTTTTTGATGATCGCTGCTTTATAATATAGATTTAGATCTAGTACAGCAAGGCCACTTTCATCAGCATTTTTTTTTTCATTAATTCCCTTGAAATTTTTGACCTTTTGTTCTTCCAGATGAAGTCTGCTACTATTTTTTCTAGATCTGTAAAATAATTTCTTTTTGGAATTTTATTGGTATGACACTAAATAAGTAAATTAATTTGAGTAGTATTCCCTCAGCCTACCCATGAGCACTTGATATTTTTTCCAACTGATTAGGTTTGATTTTATTTGTGTGGAAAGTGTTTTGTAGTTTAGTTCATATAGTTCCTGACTTTCCCTTGGCAGATAGATTCCCAAATATTTTATACTATTTACAATTATTTTGAATAGAACTTCTTTTTGTATCTCTTGCTGCTGAAGTTTGTTGGTAATATATAAAAATGCTAATGATTTATGTGGATTTATTTTGTATCCTGCAACTTTGCTAAAGTTGTGAATTGTTTCTAGTAGTTTTTTAGTTGAGGCTCTAGGGTTCTCTAAGTATACCATCATGTCATCTGCAAAGAGTGATAATTTGGTTTCCTCATGACCTATTCTAATTCCTTTAATCTCTTTTTATTCTCTTACTGCCAAAGCTAGCATTTCTAATACAATATTAAATAGTAATGGTGACAGTGGGCAGCCTTGTTTCACTCCTGATCTTACTGGGAATAGTTCCAGTTTGTCCCTACTACATATGATGCTTGCTGAAGGTTTTAAATAAATGCTACTGATCATTTTAAGGAAAAGCCCAGTTATTTCTATATTCTCTAGTGTTTTTAATGGGAATGGATGTTGGATTTTATCAAATTCTTTTTCTGCATCTATTGAGATAATCATATGGTTTTTGTTAGTTTGGTTATTAATATAATTGATTATGCTGATAGTTTTTCTAATATTGAACCAGCCCTGCATTCCTGTTATAAATCCTACTTGGTCACAGTTATTATCCTAGGGATGACTTTCTGTAATCTTATTGCTAATATTTTATTTAAGATTTTTGTATCAATATTCATTAGGAAAATTGGTCCATAGTTTTCTTTCTCTGTTTTCACCCTACCTGGTTTGGCTATCAGCACCATATCTGTATCATAAAAGGAATTTGGTAGTATACCTTCTTTCCCTATCTTTTCAAATAGTTTATATAATATTGGAATTAACTGTTCTTTGAATGTTTGGTAGAATTCACATGCAAATCCATCTGGCCCTGGAGATTTTTTCTTAGGGAGTTGATTAATAACTTGTTCTATTTCTTTTTCTAAAATGGGGTTATTTAAATAATTTATTTCCTCCAGTTAATCTGGGCAATCTATGTTTTTATAGATATTCCTCCATTTTATTTAGATTATCAAATTTATTGGCATAAAATTGGGCAAAATAACTCCTAATTATTGCTCTAATTTCCTCTTCATTGGTGGAAAGTTCTCCTTTTTCAATTTTGAGACTAATTTGATTTTCTTTTCTCCTTTTTCTAATCTAATTAACTAAAAGCTTATCTATTTTGTTGTTTTTTTTCAAAAAACCAACTGTTAGTTTTATTTATTAATTCAATAGTTTTCTTATTTTCAATTTTATTAGTCTCCCCTTTTATTGTCAGAATTTCCAATTTGTTATTTAATTGAAGATCCTTAATTCGTTCTTTTTCTAGCTTTTAAAATTGTAAGCCCAATGCATTGATCTCTTTCTCTATTTTATGCAAGTAAGCATCTAGAGATATAAAATTACCCCTTATAACTGCTTTGGTTGTATCCCACAAATTTTGATATGTTGTCTCATTATTGCCATTCTCCTAGATGAAATTATTGATTGTGTCTATGATTTGCTCTTTCACCCATTCATTCTTCAGGATTAGATTATTTAATTTCCAATTAACTTTTGGTCTATTTTCTCCTGGCCTTATATTGCATGTGATTTTTATTGCATCATGATCTGGAAAAGATGCATTTACTCTTTCTGCCTTTCTGCATTTGATTTTGAGGGGTTTATGCCCTAACACATGGTCAATTTTTGTATGAGTTCCATGAACTGCAGAGAAAAAAGTAAACTCCCTTCTGTCTTCATTCAATTTTCTCCAAAGATCTATCATACCTAACTTTTCTAACATTTTATTTACCTCCATAACTTCTTTCTTATTTATTTTGTGGTTTGATTTATCTAATTCTGAGAGAGCAAGGTTGAGATCCCCCACTAGTATAGTTTTGCTGTCTATTTCTTCTTGCATCTCTGTTAGCTTTTCCTCTAGGAATTTGGATGCTATACCACTTGGTGCATACATGTTTAGTATTGATATTGCTTCCTTATCTATGGTACCCTTTAGTAAAATATAGTTTCCTTCCTTATCTCTTTTAATTAGATCTATCTTTGCTTTTACTTGATCTGAGATCAGGATTGCTACCCTTGCTTTTTTTTGTTCACCTGAAGCATAGTAGATTCGGCTTTACTTTTACCTTCACTCTCTATGTATCTTGATGCTTTAAATGTGTTTCTTGTAAACAACATATTGTAGGATTCTGGCTTTTAATCCAGTCTGCTATCTGCTTCCATTTTATGGGAGAGTTCATCCCATTCACATTCACAGTTAAAATAACTAATTCTGTATTTCCTGCTATCTTATTTTCCCAAAGTTATGTTATTCTCTTTCCTTTCCCCTTTCTCCTTTCCCCCTTCCCCAATATTTTGCTTTTGATGACCACCTCCCTCAAACAGTCCTCCCCCCTTTAGAGCCTCTCCCTTTTTTTTACACCTTTCCCCTAATTCTTCTATTTTCCCTATTAGTCTTTCCCTTTCTTTTCCTCCTTTTCCTCCCACTTCCCTATAAGGAGGGACAAGTTTCTCTGTGAAACTGAATGTGTCTGATATTCTCTTTTAGAGCCCAACCTGATGAGAGTAAGATTCACACAATGCTCATCTCCCTCCCTTCTTTCCCTCAATTATATTAGCTTTTCTTTGCCTCTTCATGAGATTTTACCTTATTTTCATCTTTTTTTTGCTTTATTTTACCTCCTTTCCCCCCTTTTTCCACTGATACCCCTTTCAC
Organism: Myrmecobius fasciatus; assembly: GCA_023553655.1. Taxonomy (NCBI): domain Eukaryota; kingdom Metazoa; phylum Chordata; class Mammalia; order Dasyuromorphia; family Myrmecobiidae; genus Myrmecobius; species Myrmecobius fasciatus. The sequence goes on from JAJPUD010008262.1 coordinate 65,702, forward strand.
CTCTAGTTCCTTTTTCATATTATCAAAGTAAAATCAAATTATACCCCCATTCTTTAAGTGTATCCATAGCATAAATATAGTTCTCAAGAGTTCTTTCCTAATTTTTACCTTTTTATGCTTCTCTTGAGTTCTGTGTTTGGAGGTCAATTTTTTTGTTCAGATCTGGTCATTAGAAATAGGTGAAATTCACCTATATCATTAAATGTCCATCTTCTTACCTGGAAGATAATGATCATTTTAGTTGGATAGCTTATTCTTGTCTGTAATCCAAGTTCCTTTGCCTTTCAGAATATCTGATTCCAGGCTTTTTGATGTAGAAGCTAACAGATCCTGGGTGATTCTAATTATAATTCCTCAGTATTTGAATTGTATCTTTCTAGCTGCTTGCAATATCTTTTCCTTGGTGTGAAAGACCTGAAATTTAGCCACAATATTCTTTGGGGATTTAATTTTGGGGTCTCTTTCAGGAGGTGATTAGTGAATTCTTTCAATGGCGATTTTACCTTCTGATTCTAAAACATCAGGGCAGTTTTCTTTCATGATTTCCTGAAAGATAGTGTCTAGGTTCTTTTTTTCATCATGGCTTTCAGGAAGTCCAATAATCCTTAGATTGTCTCTCCTAGATCCAGGTTTTCTAGTTTTTCCTAGGATATATTTTATATTTTCTTCTATTTTTTCATTTTTTTGTTTTTGTTTGACTGATTCTTGAAGTCTTATTGATTCATTCACTTCCATTTGTTCAATTCTAATTTTTAATGTATTATTTTCTTCAGTTACCTTTTTTTAGCTCCTTTTGTAATTGGCCAATTTTTTCATTGCATACTTTTTCCATTTCACCAATTTTGTTTTTCAGTGAATTGGTGTCTTTTTCCATTTCACCAATTTTGTTTTTCAGTGAATTGGTGTCTTTTTCATATTTCTTTTATAGAGTATTATATGCTTTTTTCCATTCCTTCTTGCAGTGATCTCATTTCATTTCCCCATTTTTCTTCTAACTCTCTTTTGAGATTCTTTACACAATCTTCCAGGAAAGCTTTGTGAAATGGGGACCAGGTCATGTCTTCCTTTGTGGCTTCCTTTGCAGTTGCTTTATCTTTATGAACCTTAAGATCTGAGGTCTGTTCTTCTTTCTCTCCATAAAAGCTGTCTATGATGAGAGGTTTTTGTTGTTGTTGTTGTTGTTGTTTATTCATTTTTTAAAGTTTGAGATCTGTTTAAAGCAGAGGAGCAACAGCTTTAATTTGCCCTGGGGCAGTTTGGCTGATTGACTTCCCTTGCTGGGCTATTGGGGCCAGGTTCCGCATTCTCAGTGGTTTACAATCTACCTTTTACAAAAGGCAGATCTGCCAAAGCACCTGCCCGAAACCAGGGCAGAGTGGCCCAAGAAGCTCACAGAAACTTCTCAGGTGCTTAGAAACTGCCACATTCTGAGTTCCAGCCTAACTTCCTGCCCTGTCTCCTGGAACTGCCATCTGAGCTTGGCAAACTGACCCCCTGCCCAACTGAAACAGACCTGTTCTGAAGCTCTTCCAAGGTAATTTCTTCTAGGAATGTGTTGTACTCCAAATATTTGGGGTGCTTTGACTCCAAAATTAGTTTAGAGGCTTAATCTGCTGTTGGTTTGAGAGAAGGTCAGAGGAGGTCACAGAGAGTCTCATTTGCACTCCACCATTTTGGCTCCACCACCTCCCCCCCTCCCCCCGAAATTTTCCTTATTCTGGACTCAGATGTTAAAGTATGTTAAATAAGGTAGTTTTAGGGAAAAGTATAAGAGCAAATGGGATGGGGGGGTGAAAGTAAGTGCATCTGAAAAGGCTTTATATATAATGGATGGCTCTTGAACAAAGTCTTATATAAAGACATTTATTACAAGTGGAGGTGAGAATGGAGTGCATTCAAAGCACAGGAATAGCCAGTGCAAAATCACAGCTAGAAAATGGAGATCATATTCAGAATGGCAAATGGGTCAGTATTACTGGATTGCAGATTAAAATAATGGGAATAATATATAAAAAGACTGGAAAGATGTTATTAAACATACAAATAAACAGAAAAGGCAAAATAACAAAACAGGTTAATAACTTAGAAAATGCTATAATGAACATGTATATCAATAAATATGAAGTTAGATGCCAAGCATATATTATATGAGCAAATAGTGGCCCTATAATCTGACTACATGTATAACTAATTCCCCAGCTTCATTTGTAACATCATAAAGTCTTTTCTTAGGTCTAACTCTATTATGACCTGCTGTGTTTTCTGCTCCTATGACTAAGCTGATGGATGTTATGGACCCATCAACATTTTTAGATATATGGATTAAATTCCTATAGCTAAACTTGTTGAGGGTTCAACTTTTCCTTTCTTTCTTTCTTTCTTTTTTTTTTTTTTTTTTACAGAATTGCCTCTCTCTTCTCTAGGAGTTTTTACAACTGATGTTCTAGGCCAAAAATATGTTACTTTTGAATGCAATTCTCTCCTCTTTTTAAACCAGGGTTCTCCTGAGTTCTTGGGTTACAGTACAAAGTGTCTTCTTCCCTGGTAACATTATTGTTTGAACCAATATTTATTTCAGATAGTCTTTGTACAACTGTTTCTTTTACTCCAGGTCTACTGAGCTAAATGTCTATCTTCTTTCCTTCTCATTAGAAAATCTAACTAATTTTCCTGTTGACAATAGATGATGCCATTGAATTATCTTTATAGAGTCCTCACAAGTTTGGGGGGCTGTCCTATAAACAAACAGTTATCAAAACTGTCTATCAAAACTTAATATAAAGTAACTTCCCATTAACCCACTCAATTTTGAGTGCCTCAAACAACAAAATTTCTCTAGAAGATAATCACTTTGTTATCTTTTCTGAGATTTTCAATTATTTGTTTCTGATATTGCTCTTATAAACTGGAATCTTGGCAAAGTATAGGCTTCTTTCAAATTCTTTCTCTCTAGGAGAGATATTCTGGTTGTGAGCATCCACAACTCCATTTTCTGAAACTCCAAAGTTCAGATTGCAGATGTGACAAATGTTGCTTTCACTCAAACATCAATAAGTACAGTTTAAATCCTGTTTTCCTAGTAGAGTTGTACACATGTACTAGAGGTATATATTAACTCTATTGAGACTGTTGTTCTTGTATCAGTATTTCTAACATGTTTATTATCACTGCACTATTGAAATGTTCAGGCTAATGTGAGTTATAACTGCCAAAACTAACGTCTCCTTAAGTAGTAGTCTTGGTCAGAATGGTTCCTGGCAGAAGATTAATAAACTGAGAGATATTTCTTCCACACACTTTGGCCACTATGGTTGCCATGGTTACCGACTAGATATATCTCTGTATCACATAGTTTTTGAAATGAACACCTCTAAGATATGATAACTTATGTTCTTGCTCTCTCCTACTACAGATGTACAGCCAATGCAAAGTTCCAAAGATATTCCCCAAATTTGTAGAGGAGTTCAGGTGTTTGCTGGAATATTATGGCATGCTGGAAGAGAGATGGAAGACACATTTGCTTAACAACCAGTACCATCACCTCTACCACCTCCATTCATAATGCAATGAAGATGGTTCAGAATCCTGCACCCCAAAAGAGTCTAAGGAGTAGCAGTGCCCCACCCTGACATTAATCCTGATTTTTCTATTCAAGAATCCACAGCCATCTTTGAAGAGAATAATCACTTTGAATAAGAGGCCCTCTTTCCAGTCTTGTTAGGCAAAGTCCTTAGTACTTTCAGTTAGTTCATCATCAAACAAGGATATGAGATTGTTCTGGGTCATGCAACCAACAAGATGAAAGACTAAACATTTTCATTCATCTCTGCTTCCCCCAGTTTCTCAAATCTCTCCAAAACAGAAATCCTATTACAGAGATAAAACAACTTCAGCTATCTCCATGGTCCAGGACATTTAGAACCAAAAACAAGGTTTAAAAAAAGAAACATGAACAACTGATGTCTACCTTGAGCTAATTCAGCACCTCTCCCCTATTGTTCACTATACTATCAGCAATGAGGCTACATTAGTCTACTCAAAGACCCTACTCATGAGCTTGCAACAAAATCCAGGCCCAGTACTCTTCTCCTTCTTTCCAGTACCATAGAAATCTGGGCTTCAGGCTACAGAAGTTTGCTAGGTCCTCAGTGGTCAGCACTATGGCACATTCTTTTTTTTTTTATTAAAAGCTTTTTATTTACAAAACATATGAGTGATTTTTCCACATTGACCTTTGCAAAAACTTTGTTCTTTCCCAAGCTTTTCCCCTCCTTTCCCCCCACCCTTCACCCCTAGATGACAGGTAATCTAATACATGCTAAATATGATAAATTATATGACAAATCCAATACATGTATACATATCTATACAGTTATCTTACTGCACAAGAAACATAAGATCTAGAAAGAGAAGAAGTAAAAAAAAAACAACCTAAGAAGGAAAACAAAATGCATGGAAATATTCACAGAAAGTGTTAAAATGCTGTGTTGTGGTCCATACTCAGTTCCCACAGGCCTCCCTCTGGACGTATATGACTATCTTCATCGCTGAACAATAGGAACTGGTTTGAATCACATCATTGTTGAAGAGAACCATGTCCATCAGAATTGATCATCATATAGTCTTGTTGCTGTGTATAATGTTCTCCTGGTTCTGCTGATTTCACTCAGCATCAGTTCATGCAGATCTCTCCAGGCCTCTCTGAAATCTTCCTGCTAGCCGTTTCTTACAGAACAATAATATTCCATAATATTCATATACCATAGTTTATTCAGCCACTCTCCAATTGATGGGCATCCTTTCAACTTCCAGTTTCTTGCCACTACAAAAAGGGCTGCCACAAACATTTTTGCACATGTGGGTCTCTTTCCCTCCTTTGAAATGTCTTTGGGATATAGGCCCAGTAGAAACACTGCTGGGTCAAATGGTATGCACAGTTTGATAACTTTTTGAGCATAGTTCCAAATTGCTCTCCAGAATGGTTGGATCCATTCACAGTTCCACCAACAATGTATCAGTGTCCCAGTTTTCCCACATCCCCTCCAACAGTTATCATTATTATTTCCTGTCATTTTAGCCAATCTGACAGGTGTGTAGTGATATCTCAGAGTTGTCTTAATTTGAATTTCTCTGATCAATAGTGATTTGGAGCACCTTTTCATGTGACCAGAAATAGTTTCAATTTCTTCATCTGAAAATTGTCTGTTCATATCTTTTGACCATTTATCAATTGGAGAATGGCTTGAATTCTTATATATTTGAGTCAATTCTCTATATATTTTAGAAATGAAGCCTTTATCAGAACCTTTGGATGTAAAAATATTTTCCCAGTTTACTGCTATCCTTCTAATCTTGTCTGCATTCATTTTGCTTATACAAAAAATTTTTAACTTGATACAGTCAAACTTATCTATTTTGTGATTAATGATGACCTCTAGTTCTTCTTTGGTCACAAATTCCTTCCCCCTCCACAGGTCTGAGAGGTAAACCATCCTATATTGTTCTAATTTGTTTATAATATCATTCTTTATGCCTAGATCATGAATCCATTTTGACCTTATCTTGGTATATGGTGTTAGGTGTGGGTCAATGCCTAATTTCTTCCATACAAGTTTCCAATTATCCCAGCAGTTTTTGTCAAATAGTGAGTTTTTATCCCAAAACCTGGGGTCTTTGGGTTTATCAAACACTAGATTACTATTGTCATTGAGTATTTTGTCCTGTGAACCTAACCTATTCCACTGATCCACTACTCTATTTCTTATCCAGTACCAAATGGTTTTGGTGACCACTGCTTTATAATATAGTTTTAGATCTGGTACAGCTAGGCCACCCTCATTTGCATTTTTTCATTAACTCCCTTGAAATTCTTGACCTTTTGTTTTTCCAGATGAATTTTGTTGTTATTTTTTCTAGGTCAGTTAAATAATTTCTTGGGAGTTTGATTGGTATAGCACTAAATAAATAGATTAGTTTAGGTAGTATTGCCATCTTTATTATATTTGCTCGACCTATCCAAGAGCACTTGATGTTTTTCCAATTGTTTAGATCTGACTTTATTTGTGTGGAGAGTGTTTTGTAGTTTTGCTCATATAGATCCTGACTTTCCCTTGCCAGATATATTCCCAAATATTTTATACTATTGATAGTTATTTTGAATGGAATTTCTCTTTGTACCTCTTGCTGTTGCATTTTGTTGGTGATGTATAAAAATGTAAAAAAATAATAAAAATGTATTTAAAAAATGATTTATGTGGATTTATTCTGTATCCTGCAACTTTGCTAAAGTTTTGGATTAATTCTAATAGTTTTTTAGTTGATTCTCTAGGGTTCTCTAAGTAGACCATCATATCATCTGCAAAGAGTGATAATTTGGTTTCCTCATGACCTACTCTAATTCCTTTAATCTCTTTTTCTTGTCTTATTGCCAAGGCTAGCACTTCTAATACAATATTGAATAGTAATGGTGATAGTGGGCAACCTTGTTTCACCCCTGATCTTATTGGGAATGGTTCCAGTTTATCACCATTACGTATGATGCTAGCTGATGGTTTTAAATAGATGCTACTGACTATTTCAAGGAAAAGTCCATTAATTCCTATACTCTCTAATGTTTTTAATAGGAATGGACGTTGGATTTTATCAAATGCTTTTTCTGTATCTATTGAGATTATCATATGTTTTTTGTTAATTTGGTTATTAATATAGTCAATTATGTTAATAGTTTTCCTAATATTGAACCATCCCTGCATTCCTGGTATAAATCCTACTTGGTCATGGTGTATCATTCTGGGAATGATTTTCTGTAATCTCTTTTCTAATATTTTATTTAAGATTTTTGCATCAATATTCATTAGGGAGATTGGCCTATAATTTTCTTTCTCTGTTTTTGTTTTACCTGGTTTAGGTATCAGTACCATGTCTGTATCATAAAAGGAGTTTGGTAGGAGTCCTTCATTCCCTTTTTTTTCGAATAGTTTATGTAATATTGGAGTTAATTGTTCTTTAAATGTTTGGTAGAATTCACATGTAAATCCACCTGGTCTTGGGGATTTTTTCTTAGAGAGCTGATTAATGACTTGTTCTATTTCTTTTTCTAAAATGGGACTATTTAAGTAATTTATTTCCTCTTCTGTTAATTTGGGCAATCTCTATTTTTGTAGATATTCCTCCATTTCACTTAGGTTATCAAATTTATTGGCATAAAGTTGGGCAAAATAACTCCTGATTATTGCCCTAATTTCCTCTTCATTGGTGGAAAATTCTCCCTTTTCATTTTTGAGACTAACAATTTGATTTTCCTCTTTCCTTTTTCTAATTAAATTAACTAGAGGTTTATCTATTTTGTTGGTTTTTTTCATAAAACCAACTTTTAGTTTTATTTATTAATTCAATAGTTTTTTTACTTTCAATTTTATTAATCTCTCCTTTTATTCTTAGGATTTCAAGTTTGATATTTGATTGGGGGTTTTTAATTTGTTCTTTCTCTAGCTTTTTTAGTTGCAAGCCCAATTCATTGAGTTTCTCTTTCTCTATTTTATGCAAATAAGCATCTAGAGATATAAAATTTCCCCTTATTACTGCTTTGGCTGTATCCCACAAATTTTGGTATGTTGTCTCATTATTGTCATTCTCTTGGATGAATTAGTAATTGTGTCTGTGATTTGCTGTTTCACCCATTCATTTTTTAGGATAAAATTATTTAGTTTCCAATTGGTTTTTGGTCTATTTTCTCCTGGCCTTATATTGCATGTGATTTTTATTCCGTCATGATCTGAAAAAAATACATTTATTATTTCTGCCTTCCTGCATTTGATTTTGAGGTTTTTGTGTCCTAGCACATGGTCAATTTTTGTATACTATATTATAAAGCAGCAGTCATCAAAATTATCTGGTTTTTTGGTTTTTTTAATGTGAAATAGATCAATGGAACAGACTGGATAAGGAAGAATTTTTTAAAGCATTGTCAATATACTTTCGATGGAAAACCCTATCTTCATCCAGAGAGAAAACTATGGAGACTGAAGGTAAATCAACACATGCTGTGTTGACTTTTTTCTCCTTTTTATTGTTTTCTTTTTCTCTCATGGTTTTTCATTCTTGTTCTGATTTTTCTCTCCCAACATGATTCTTAAGGAAACACATTAACAAAAAGAATTACATGTAAAACTAAAAATAAATTAATTAAAAAATTTTAAATCATTGGATAAACTAGATTAAAAAGGCACTCAATAACCCAGTGTTTCATAAAATAGAAAACATAAATTATCTAGGAAAAATCCCTTATTTGAAAAAGACTATTGGGAAAAAATTAGGCTTAGACCAACACCTTACACCATATTCTAATAACATAATCTAAATGGATACATGATCTAAATTTTAAAGATCACACTATTAAAAAACCAGAAGAGATGCATATCATATACCTCTTATAAATATGGGAGATGTAATCTTAATCAAACAAAAGACAAAGATCATTACAAAATATAAAATAGATAATTTTGATTATATGAAACTAAAAAGCTTCTTCTATACCAACAAGGTTAATGAACCTAAGATAAGAAGGAATATGGTAGGAGACAGCTAGGTGGCACAAGGCTGCAGCTAGGTGGGGCAGTGGATAGAGTATAAGCCCTGAAGTCAGGAGGTCCTGAGTTCAAATCTGGTCTCAGACACTTAACACGTCCTAGCTCTGTGATCCTGGGCAAGTCACTTAACTCCAATTGCCTCAGCAAAAAAAAAAAAAAAAAAGCAATATGGTTGAATGGAAAAAATCTTCATATCAAATTTCTCTAATAAGTATTTTGTATCCAAGATGCATAAACAAAACAATAATTAATAGCATGATAGCCATCCCCCAATAGTTAAGTGGTCAATGAATACAAACAATTCTCAAAAGAATGCAGAGTATTCACGACCACATAAAACATTTTCCAAATCACTACTAATAAGAGAAATCCAAAATAAAATAACTTTATTTCATACTCAAATTGGTAAAGATGACAAAATGGCAATAGTCAATGTTGGAAAGATTGTGAAATTATTGACACTAATACATTGTTTAGTGGAATTATGAAATTTAGAATTATTTTTTTAAATGACTAGAATGTCTATATTCTTTGAATTGTGTGGAATAAAAATATGATTTCCGATTCAAAATCATTACTCAGAGATTTCTCAAAGTGAAGATTAGAAGTTTATTTGAATCTCGAGAAATTCTGGACAGTCATTCTTCTCCGGGACATGCTAAGGAGAAGAGGGAGGCCCGCCTTTTTCTTATTTGAGCATATACCTTTATAGACGGAGAAAGGGAGGCCCACTCCCAGGACCTGCCAATCTCCAGAACAAAGCACTTCCTGCCCACACAAGGCCCGAAGATATCAAGCAGACCTTTTGCAAATAGGTTCCAGTCAGACTGGTCTGCCTTTGATATTCTAAAAAGCCATAATTTCTCTCTTCCTGCAATAAGATTCCCAATGAAAAACCCTACCAATCTCTCAGAGTCATTATTCTGAGAAGTCCTCAGTTTCCCATCTCACTCAAATCCCTCCTCTTTTTCACATATGAGGACTTCTCATCTTCATTAGAATCCTTGCAAGATAATCTCTGTTGGACTCAATATTGTTGTCCAAAACAAGTTGAAACATTCCCAAAATAACACACAATTCATCAGTCCCCTCTCAAAGGTAGTGAGTCCTTGTTGTTAAGCATAATTTCAACTCATCTGCAGTCTCAGGTTCTACAATCCATTCTTTGCAGCATCCACAAGTCCTTTAAGTCCAATGGCATTGTCTTCCTTCCAAACATGGATCAAGATGCAATCTCAGCGTTGATATTTGTGCACCATGGATACTAAAAGTAGAGTCTAAGCAATGAATCCCTTAGCAAGTTGTGAGACATATTTTCTAATGAACAAATCCTTAGTACCTAGTACAGGATCTATACTTCCTTTCCTTCCCTGAGGATAAGGGCGTCCATACAAAGGCTCTGACAGGTTGGCAATCCAATGTCCCTCCGAGGTTTAGCTCTAATTCTGACGGGGCCAGTAGTAACTACGTTCTGACTGATAATCCAGCAGACTGTCTCTTGATCTCGACCTTGCCTGAAACTGAAGAGAAAGGATGCTAGGGAGTATGAAACTCCAGGAAATCTCTAAAGCTCAGGCCAGGAACAGAAGGATCCCAGCAGTGAACTCCGACTGCTTGGACTCTCCTCCTGCCTTTGTTTCTTAATCAGCCAGGTGATAGCCCCAGACTTCTAAAGTCTTTCCAGGAAAGGACTATCAATTCAGTTCTGACAGGTTGGGGGTATGGAGGAAGGCATGAATTCTGATAAGTCTGGAGAGAAGCTAAGAGACATTGTCTGAAGCCAAAAGATAAGAGGTATGTCTAGGTATTTGAAATGGACTCTTATGGCTCTTTGAAATGCTAGCCCAATTATTCCTGATGGTCAGGAAGTGGGGGAGGGGGTTGCTATTGAGGCAGAACAATTAAGGGAAACTTGGGGCATGGAACTGTGGCACATTCCACACTCTTTCTCTTGAATATTCAATCCATTGAATCACCTTCCCCAGATACCTGGAAGGTTTTAGCACCATAAAGCAGATACAAACTATAACAGTCACCAAAATTTCCATCCTTAAATTCAAAATACAACAATAGGCAACCCAGACAGAATTGTACAGCAATACACAATAATAGTTTAACAGTCATCAACCACCCTCAGTTCTCCTTCTGTCACAGATTTCTTACCCCAACACACATCCTCCATTAGAGCATCTATAACCCAGGCTTTCAGGCTGATCTCCCCAGTAGTAACTATCATCCGCCCTCCACCATTTAGAACCAACACTCACATCAGTGGAAGCTTTCTGTTACCACTTCAGTTTCTCCTGAATTTAGCTAAATCTTGAACTCTAATGATTAATTATTGCATAAGCAAGGGGTGACAGGATATTGCCACTCAGAACAATGAGCAGGAATCAGAGACCCGCTCCCACCAACTCCCACTATGTCTTGGAAATCCAGTTATCATAGACCAGATTGGCTTCTGGCAGCCATAGAACTCCAACACTGTGGAGGCCTGAAGCCTCAGGGCCCTTGTCACACCATTCCCACCTCAAGCAGTCCAGACCCAGACTCATTTGGGACAAAAGGACGAAGGTCTCATCTTCTGGAGCTGCTTCAGGCTGACAAGGGGCTAGATCCAGTGGGGTATGACTGAAGAGGGCAGATAGCTGGTGCTTGTGGTGGCTGCAGCCGGTGCTGAGTGTCAGAATCAGGTCTCAGGTGACTCAGGTTGACCAAGTGGTTGGAATTTCATCACTCAGAGTCTGGAAGAAGCAACTCTCACAAATACATTAAAAACACAAGGACCAAAATTGAGCAGAAGAGAAAGAATATACAAAGGTGACCAGAAACTAGAAACCCATCCAGAAGAGGGCTGAGGGGGGATGAGGCTATCACAAATGCCTCTTGTCTGAATAACCTTCCCTAGGATAAATACCAAAAATGTTTTCCCAAAATTGGTTTTTCTTTCCTCAAAGGAATAGGTGTAATGGGCAAAATATTGTGCCCTTCAGGTGAGTATAATCTCTCCCAGAAAAAGTCCTAAATTCTCACAAGGAAAAGCTTTCACACTACTAGTGCAGATGTTAACACAACAAAAAGCAGTTTGAAGCCTCTGCAAGAGGCCCATTTACAGGTCTTTCAGAATTTACTTGCCTGGGAGCTATATGAAGGAATGCAGGAGTTATGTTGGGGGTTAAAGTTCCTAAGGTCCTGGGCAAACAATCAACAACATGGACAGCTGGTATGTAAGCCTGCTTCCCCTCACCTAAAGTGAATCCCCTTCATTTAAAAGAAACAACAAACCTTTCTAGGTTCATGGATAGCTGACATTAATCATTTTCTCTGCATTGAATTGTTTGGCTATCAAAAATCCCCTTTCCTTCCATATAGCACTCATGATCATGCAAAACATGAAAAACGCAATTGAAGTTAATATAAATCTTTGATAAGTAACCAAAGGGGTCCAGGATTGTCAGAGATCCTGACAACCTAGCCCTGCCTTCCATCAACATATAATATCTCCTCTTCTCACACAAAAGGGAAGTTTCTTTATTAAAAACAAACAAACAAACAAAAAAAAAAACCTCTAGCCCCAGAAAGATGTTATAGCAGCAGCCAGAGAGTCTTACAGAGTTGGACTGCCAATTAAAATATATACTTTATTGTGTTGTGTTATATATCTTCTACTGACCACTTGCTTCTGACTTTCACTTGCTTAGATTACAGAAATTTGTTATAAGAGGAAAAATCAGGGATATGGTACTTAAATAGTATCAGAACTGCTCCTTCAGGTCTTAACCTGAAAACATACAGGGTAGAGCATTCTTAAAACAGTTTACTTAGGTAGCTGTCTTAATTTTAATAACTCCACCTTAAGACACATTCAGGAACAATCAGGTGGGTTCTCACCACTGGGAAACTGAATCAGAAGAATCCCACCTTCAGCAGAGACGAAGATTGTTCTTCTAGTTCATTCCCAGACACTAACTTCCACCTGCAATGATTCCTTCTGAGTTGCCCATATGACATATTCCTTTCAGATGTTGTATCACTGGCTTGATGATCTTTCAGACAGTCACTCCTGAATTCAAAACTCCAAAACAAATATCAGCTTCAGTCCCAAGAGATTTTATCTCCTACAGTAATTCTCATTAATCAAAGCCTCAGATGACTAACTCAAGTATCACAGTGAATCTTTTGCTAAAAGATTCAACCTAAAAGTACACAGATTATGCAGCTTATCTTTCATATCTAAGTAGATGGTTTTAAGTTCAACATTACAGATCATTTTGCTTTCAAAATACATAATATGTAGAAAAATTCCAAATTGCATATTATCTATAACAGAAACATTCAAAAAGGGGCAAAACTTATTATTCTCAGAGTCCCCCTAGACAATGAATACAATTTCAAGATGACTCAATACAATCAATTAAAACTCATACAGAATATCCCAATTCCACATAAAAGGATTTTTTCAGATTTAAATTAATAATTCCTTTTCAATAACGGAAAAATTAATAAATCAACTTCCTCCAATTGTAGAATCCCTACAGCCTTTTTGGGAGTAGCCCCAATTCCATCAGATCAGATTGCATGTAAATGTAGGCTGTTCCTTTAAACAATATAATCAACTGATATTTCAATCAGCCAAGAGCGCAGTTTGCTAAAAGCAGCTATATCACACTTAATGGGGAGGGGAATTAGATTGTCACCTGGGAAGGCTCTTCCAGGCTCTTCCTGTCTGCTCTTCCCACCTTGGCCGCTTTTCCTCCCCATTCCACATAGCATTTTTCTCAACCACACTATGCTTCCTGACTCCCACTTCTCAAAGCTAACTTTTTAGGGTGCCACACCCCCAAAATTTTATCTTCCAGCCAAAGGCAGATCCCAATTTCAGAAGGATATCTCCTTTCCCTTTTCCATATCTCAACCCCAGACGCTAATTGCTCCTTTCATTTCTTAAAGAAGGGAGACAAGTTAAACCTTCACCAAAAGATTCCTTCCTGTCTCTCCCTTCCCCAGGAAATCATCCAAACTGGTCAATTGTTTCTACAAATCAATCCTTCTTATCTCATTTCTTTAAATCACCTACTTCTATATATTTATCTTTTTTCCCTTTTAACTTGACTCTTCTCCATCTCCACCTGCTTCAAAACTTTAAACTTTCAGATTCACAATATAGTGAATAGTCAAATAACTTCATAAAACTCACAAATATTCAGCATGACAAACTTTAAAGCGTAACTTATAATGCTTACAAATTACCCAAACTATCTTTCAAAAGGTAACCTAAGTTACCAGAACTTTTTAAAACAAGCTATTATTAGACTGAATCAAATGAAATACAGCTTTTAGAAATTTCTCTTTCAAAAATAAAAAGCCAATTATTCAAACAAATTCCTAAGATCTCATACCCAGAATAAACAGATTTAACATGCACAAAGCAACAATATTATTTCCCACAATTTCAGAATTTAAAAACTAAGTTCCCCAAAATTCAATAGACAAATAAACCAAAAAGGATATTGCTTTTTCCCACTTAAGTAAATTTTCTAAAATCCCAATTAAATGTTGCAAACAAACTGGATTACCATTTGGAGATACATATACATGCACATACATACACACACACACACACACACACACACACACACACACACTTACATTTTAAACTGATTCCCAGAAACTTTTCCCCAAGTTTTTAAAAGTTAATCAGCATCAGTTCCCTTTGTTTTCTCTCTTATTTCCCCAGGCAAAGCAGCTTCTTGAATTAGATAAGACTTCATTGCTCACTTGCTCTCTGCCAGTGTTTAAAACAGCTAAACTTTTTCCCTTCCTTTTTCTTTCAAATTAGCATAAACAGGTTACAATTCAGCACAAGCTGAAAAACCACAAGCATTTATACCAAGTACCAACATGGAAACAATCCCAATATAAAAACTACTCTTCACTAAACTGGGCATAGTTTCTTTCTCTCTCCCAGGCTCCGAGCTCCTGCTGCAGTCAGGGAACAGGAAAGGGGGTGGGGCAAAAGAAACCACCTTTGCTTTATCTTCACTCTCTAGTGACCAATTATCAAACTCCCCAACTATTATTCTAATGGATTTTCCTGAAGTTCCAAACATGGCCAGAGTTGGACCAATGGGAAAGCCTCTTTCTCTTTTTCAAATTAATTCCCTCTATTATAGATATTGGGTCCCAGAAAAAGAACTGTTTGGAGACACCCCCATAGTTCTCCATTACTGATAGATTCTAAGTATCCTCAAGTACCTTGGCTTTTCTTCTGCTAATTCAGCCTCTACACTGAAGTTGCCTGTGTCGCTAGGAGGTGGAAGTACAAAAGAATCCCAGGGATGGGGTGGGATTTTCTCATTCCATTCCCTTCTCCACCTGTTCTCAGCCTTTTTGGTTTGGCTCAGCCAGGCCTTCCTCCCCTGAAGCCAGAGATTTGCAAAACTCCAATTCCTCTGAATTGAAGGAACTTTTCCCCATTCAGGTCTAATTAACTCCACCCTGATCCTGCAGCAGCAATGTTCTCCCATTCTCCTTACCTATTCTCCTTTCAGTTAGCTAATTTATCCCAAATCCTCAGCTGATTCCCTAAATGACTTCGGCCGGTATTCCCAGATCTGGATTCAGGCTTTTTTAACACTAGACTGCACTTTAATCTCTCCATAAAGAGTCACCTCTTTACAAATGGCCATTTAAAAGCTTTTCAGAAAGCTTTTATATGGAATTCAGCAGTCTAACAACACACTTGAATTTAGGAGAACTATTCTCTCAGGCCTTCCAGGCTGTCAATGATTCCCAAACTTTCTGAGGCTTACCTTAAGGTGTGCACGAAAGATTTCCTGACCACGAGCTCAATTCAACTTATACTCACCAGGCTTACTTCTGCTTCTATCTTCACTGAGAATCTATTATCAGGTGCTTTTGCTTAGTAGAGAGGAGATTGGTGTTGGTTTCAGAGACTGGGACAAAAGGTCCCTCGGCACCATTATGTCTCTGAAACCTAGCGACAATCATTCCCTTACTAGGAATTTATCCTGGACGAGCCCCCAAAACTGTGTGGGATAAAAATCATTACTCGGAGATTTCACAAAGTGAAGATTAGAAGTTTATTTGAATCTCGAGAAATTCTGGATAGTCATTCTTCTCCGGGACATGCTAAGGAGAAGAGGGAGGCCCGCCTTTTTCTTATTTGAGCATATACCTTTATAGAGAGAGAAAGGGAGGCCCACTCCCAGGACCTGCCAATCTCCAGAACAAAGCACTTCCTGCCCACTCAAGGCCCGAAGATATCAAGCAGACCTTTTGCAAATAGGTTCCAGTCAGACTGGTCTGCCTTTGATATTCTAAAAAGCCATAATTTCTCTCTTCCTGCAATAAGATTCCCAATGAAAAACCCTACCAATCTCTCAGAGTCATTATTCTGAGAAGTCCTCAGTTTCCTATCTCACTCAGAATCCTTTCTGGGCTTATAATCTAAGGAAGCCATCAATAAGAAGAAAGTCCCTTTAACACCAAAATATTGATAGCAGAACTTTATGTGACAGCAAAGAGTTGGAAGCATAGTAGATACCCATCAGTTAAAGAAGGGCTAAACAAATTGTGATATATTAATGAAATGAATATTCATGTACTGTAAGAAATGATATATGGGATGAATACAGAGAAACATGAAAAGATCTATATGAAAGTAAACAGAGTCCAGAAAATAATATACACAATAACTATAACAATGTAAGTGGAAAGTACAACACACATCCAAAAAAAAGGTGAATGGAACAAAATTATAAAGATCAAATTGGACTTCAATAAAGAAAAGTGAGAGGTTACTCCCTAACCATCTCTTCATGGAAATGAGAGATCCACATTAAGCAGTATATGTTTTAGGAATTTTTCAATGTATTCATTAGTTGTGTTGAGGATTATTTTTCTTTAAAAATCTATTTTTTTTTTATGTTGAATGGTTGTTTGGGAGGTGTGAGGGAATGCTGGGGATAAAAAAAAGACAATAAAGAAGATGTTAACACCTGCTTTATCACTGCACTCTAAGGCCCACGAGACCTTTCCATTTTATTTGCTCTTCTATGCATTGTCTCTACATTTAAAATGTGAGCTCCAGAGAATAACAGAGACTGTTTTACATTTTTATTTGTATTCTCCAGTGCTTAACACCATGCTTTGCTTTTTCAGCCAGTCAATCAGCCATCCACTTATTCATTCAACATTACCTTAAGTATATTCTTACAAGTAAATTTCTTCCCTACTCTTCTGTAGAAATTAGGGGATCTAGCCCTTTCCTTATGCAAGGGTAAAATTCTATTCTTGCAAAAGAGTATGGAATTATCTCCACCCAGAGATAAGATGTCTATTTCTTAAGGTCAGAATCTTATCTCAGCATATGAGGCTTCTTTGCAATCTCAGTCTGCCCCCTCAATCATTGCTGAATTGCTTCCTTTAATCATTAAATCTGAAAATGTCTTAAAGAACTTCTCAAGGTTAGCAAGCCATTTCCCAATGCCCACTATCTGGATTTTGTCAGAAATTTTTGAGTGGTCAAGTGGGTCTGGAATTGACAAAAAGCATTTTTAATGAATTCTCCTGACTTCATTCAACCATAAGTTATTCCACAAGTACCCTAAAGTCTAAATTGTATCTTTCAATATTTGTCTAATAATATCCTTAACTTCATATCCAGGGTGTATTCAATAGTCTTCTTTGTATCCTAATGTTTATTAAATGGTAATACATATCAAATGCAACTTTCATCTTTTCAAAATATTGATATATAAAATATTTCATGGATAACAGAATGAAAATTAATTATCTAAGCAATATTATACCATGATAATGCTACAAAATAATGCACTTCATAATTAGCATGAAAAATAATATAGTAAATATGCAAAGTATTAGCAATCAATCAGCAAGCAATTATGAAGCACCTACTAACATGCTAGGCAATGATGTTAACTTTTAATTTGCACACCAACAGGCAACTAAATAATTTTTGTTGTCAGAATTAGCTCCAGTGATGCTTTCATAATTCAATATAGGAATTCAGTGAAACAGTTAGGACTAAATTTTTACTCCACAGCAGGCTAAGCAATCAAATGCAACAAAAAATTGCAAAACAAAACAAAAAATAGGAACTAAATTAAAAACAAAATCAAACTAAAAAATTTCAGTGAAAAAGAAAGAAAATAAAATAATATAAAAGAGGAACACTTCAAAAACAAAACAAATTATATCAAAATTATAAAAGTTGACAAATTCTACCAATCATAGCAAACCATTAGACTTAATTCTATTTCAAATTCAAAGCAGCAAAGGAAAAATAAAATAACATAAAAAATATAAAAAAGAAACAACAATGTTTAAAAAAATTTACAGTAAAGTCATGTCCAATGTTTGTAGAAATCATTCTCGAATAATCTACTTAGAGGAAGCAGGAAGAATTAAAACAATATTCAGGCTCCCAAAGCAGAGAAAAAATGTTAGAAATATTACAGAAAAAAGAAAAATAAAGGGAAAAAACCCAAAATAAATTCCCTCATTGAACACTTTCTAAGGTTGATATATGTGTTTCTAGCAGTGTGTATAAAAGGAGAAAAGGGTTTTTCCAGTAAAAGTTGATGAACAGAGCTACTTACTCTACCTTGCTTGGTTCACTTGTGGGAAGTGCCACTAATTCTCAACTCATCCTTTTGGATCTGGCTTTTTCTTTCTTATGTCACAATTCTCATCCCCATCTCTCAGGGGAATAGTTTCTTTATCCTTCAGAACAAAAAAGGCACCAAAGATGCTTGAATTTTACAATTGACTTAACTCCAGCTCTTCCCCCAAGGGACTTCTTGAAGGTTTAGTTGTACCTGGGTTTTTTTGATCCAGACTTTTTTGGTCTTTCTCTGCATTTGGGAAGTTTAAAAACATGAATCAATAAATATCTTTTCACTTTAGCTCCAAGACCCCTCATATTCCCAAAAGTAATATTCCTAACAGTTATAAAGAAAGACTTCAGATTCATCTCTCTCAGAGAAAATAAGAAGAAAGAGACAAGAGGCAGAGACTATGGGATGTGAGTATAACATTCACCAAATACTTTCTGGTCATATTCAGGCTCAGCAATTTCTCTGTCTAGCTTATGCTTGGCTTAGTACAGACAGTCCCAATATCAGTCTCATTCTTCTCTTCTCCTTCTCCATAAGCACCCTGAGGTTAGAGCCACTTGGATGAGGAGACTATGGCAGGGATAGGTGGTCCACAGCGCCTTTCTCCTAATACCATTGTAGTTGGACTGCTCCTTTCTTTCTTCTTTAGTCTCTCTGTGAAAGCACGGTTGAAACCACTTAGGTGAAGAGGATGTGGCTGGAGAGGCCCTGCCTCCCCACCTTGTTGTGGTAGCTAACAAGACCTGACTTGCTGGTGCCACTGAAGCTACTGACAATCTCCCCTAAGCTCATTTCTCACTTCTCTAGAGGTGTCAGCTCTCTCCCTTTTTAATGGCAATTTTGAAGCACAGAAAACATTATAGATGATTTCTGGAACAGTTAAGGGTTGGTAAGCTAAATCTTGTCAGCATCTCCCCAGGTACTACCTACATTCCACCCCTGCAGAGGGAACATGCCTGTGCTCTTACTGGGCTTCTGCCTCAACCAATTCTTTCAGTCTTCTGATACTGGAGAGTCACCAAAATCATATTTCTCGATATTTATTTCTGAATTTGAACAACCAGTGGCCTCATAATGTTTATTGCCAATAGCTACCTCTATCTCCCTGTAGGCTCCTGAACAAGTTGCATGGATGGCCAAAGTATACAGGTTCTGAGTCCAACTTCATTGCTTACAATATCCTGGTAGTATTTTGAATAAACTAGAATTGGTTCCAATTAGCAATGACACTTTAGTTATAGACAATATAACAGAGTACTAGAATGGGAGCAAGGAAGAACTGGGTTAAAATGCTCTCTCTGATACTTATGACCTGGAAGAGTCACATCTTCTCTCAAGCCTTAATTCCTTATATATAAAATGGGGATACCAGCATCCCACCTCACAAGATAGTGATACCAGCATCCCACCTCACAAGATAGTAGTGAAAATCAAACAAGATAAATCTCATAAACCTTAAAGAGCTATATAAAAGTTTTTTTATTATTATTTGAAAAATGTTAGACCTGCTATTTTATTAATATAGAAAACTTTCAGGTATGAAAACTCCGATAATCAATTCAACTCAGAACCTTATCTGAATGTTAAAATCTTAGAGAATTGCCTAAAATTCTGAAAAGTCATTATCATCAACATCAGCAACAGCAGCAGCAGCAGCAGAAGCACTAATTAATAGATATGGATATACTTAAGCATACTTTACCAAGCTGTGACATTCACCTTCCTACTGACAACTTTCTTTGAAGGCTTCAAGCTTTCTCTCACATATCCCAATTATCGGTAGTCTTTATTACTTAATCCTCCAAGTCTTGTCCCTTTCAAAGATTGAAGAGGTATTTCTCTCAAACATCTCTCATAGTCATGGAATGACTAAATTATAATATTCATTTGTGTTCCCCTGTCCAAGATAGCAATCCATTCCATATTTTCAGTCACCTTTATGAAAGGTCCCATAAGTCTAGGAGGAATAAATTCATAAATGAATGTAATGAGGTCATTCTTCTAGCTTTTGGGGTAACCTCCCTCTCTGGTTCTATCTCCTTTTCCCAAGGTTCAATTCGTGGAATTCAGATTCTTACATGCCAACTTCAATTCTTAGGTGTTAGCATCACTCATAAGTTCATCCAGGTTATACTTATCACAAAAAATAGCTCTGCTTTCCCAGTTTTACCTGTCTGGGCTGTCATGCTCTCCATGCCCTTTATACTTTATCTCTCCAAGTTTTGTCCATAATTCCAAACCTCAACAAATTTTCAGTGGGCTCCTTCCTTCATATTTGCATTTGTAATGTAGCTCTATGCTTTTTGTTTTCATAGACACTACATAAGATGTGTCTTCCCTAACTTTCAATATTATTATAGCTCTATGCCTACCTTTCACTTTAATTAGTGGGTTTATTGTGGAAGCATATCTTTAAGATTTCCTTTAGTCTTTTTAGAAATATTAAGAAATAATATTTCTCGATCAGCAAGATGATTCTAGAGATGCCTGGAGAGACTTAAATGAACTGATGCTAAGTGAAATGAGAAGAACCAGGAGATCATTGTACACAGCAACAACAAGGTTATATGATGATCAATTGTGATGGATATGACTCCTTTCAACAATGAAATGCTTGAGGCTAGTTCCAATGATCTTGTGGTGAAAAAAGCCATCTACACCCAGAGAGAGGATTGTGGGAACTGAGTGTGGATCACTTCATAGCATTTTCACTCTTTTTGTTGTTGTTTGCCTGTATTTTGTTTTTTTTTTCTCAATTTTTTTTCCTTTTTGATTTGCTTTTTCTTGTGCAGCAAGATAATTGTATAAATGTGTATACATATATTGTATTTAACATATATTTGAACATGTTTAACATATACTGGATTACCTTCCATCTAGGGGAGGGGGTGAGGGGAAAGAATTTGGAACACAAAATTTTGCAAAGGACAATGTTGAAAAATCATCCCTGCATATGTTTTGAAAATAAAAAGCTTTAATAAAAAAGAAAAGAAATAATATTTCTCCAGCTTAACATCCTCTAAAGATCTTTTCCTTTAGCAAAGTGGGAACAGCAAAAACTAAAGTCTCCGTTTGAAATGAAATAACCCAACTTAACTCTTGTCTAAAGACAAAAGGAGTGATAGGTACAATTGAACCATATTAGGATAGAACCTTCTCTTTTGAAATTAAAGGTTAAAATACTCATCGCAAAGGAGATGATTATGGGAAGATAGCAGAGGAGGTCAGTAAATTTCAAGCTCTCCAGATTTCCCCCACAAACAGAACAAATTTGCCCCTCAGGCCGAACATAGCCTGGAGAAACATATCAGAATTTGGGGCCCAACAGGAATCTTCCTAATATAAACTGCAAGTGGGGACCCCTGGGGTGAGCTGGGTTTGGCTAAAGCCTCAGCAGGAACACAGAAACTTTCATCTCTCATAGTGCATGTGGAGTCAGGAGGTCTGAGTCCAGGAAGACTGAGGGAATCTCAGCTGATTAGGAAAGCCAAGACCAGCTGTGCTGCAGATAGGTAGACCTGTGTGAGAAGGACTCTGATGATGCTGTCTGTGGACACTTGTAGGAGGATGGAATTTTTGGTTTGAGGTTCCAGGTCAGAGGGGAGAACTGAAGTGAAGCTAGAGGCACCATCCCTCCATCCCACAATTAGAGGTGCTAATACAAATACTTCTCATTTAAAAAAAAAATGAATTGGCAAAAAAAAAAGAAAGAACCCAATCATAAAAATTTACTATGGGAATAAGGAAGGGTTCATAGTCAGAGGAGGACACTGAAGTAAAAATAAATAAATAAATAAACAAATAAACAAATAAATAAATAAATAAGCTTCTTCTTCCCCAAAGAGTAACTTAAATTGCTCCCTCCTCAGAAAGAATTTATAGAATAACTCAAAAAAGATTTTAAAAATCAAATGAGAAAAATTGAAGGTGAATAAGCCATCCCAATTAAGAATGAAGGTTCAAGCTATCTCAAGGCTACATTATGAGAGCTTGTCTGGGATTTTTTGATGGTACCTTTTGCATGGGAGAGATTTTTCATCAAGGATTTTTTTTTAAAATTTTTATTTTATTTGCATAACATATGTGTGGGTAATTCTTCAACAATAACCCTTACATAGCTTTCCGTTACAAATTTTTCCCCCCAACTCCCCACCCCTCCCCTAGATGGCAGGATATCCACTACATGTTAATTATGTTAAAATATTGGCAAATCGAATATATGTATACATATTTCCAAACTTATCATTGCTGTGCAAGAAAAATCTTATCTACACAAACGATATATCAGATAAAGGAAACACAATGTAAG
This sequence comes from Myrmecobius fasciatus, assembly GCA_023553655.1. NCBI lineage: Eukaryota > Metazoa > Chordata > Mammalia > Dasyuromorphia > Myrmecobiidae > Myrmecobius > Myrmecobius fasciatus. Next base: position 88,261 of record JAJPUD010008262.1, read on the forward strand.
CAAACATCAATCAAGGAGTATGAGAATGTTATGTTGTGGTCCACATTTCACATCCCTCTCTCTGGGTGTATATGGCTTTCTTCAGTGAACAATTGGAGGTGGTTTGAAACATTTCATTGTTGAAGAGAGCCATGTCCATCAGAATTGATCGTCATATAGTACTGTTGTTGCCGTGTATAATGATCTCCTGGTTCTGCTCATTTCACTCAGCATCAGTTCATGTAAGTCTCTCCAGGCCTCTCTGAAATCATCTTGCTGGTCATTTCTTACAGAACAATAATATTCCATAACATTCATATACCATAATTTATTCAGCCATTCTCCAATTGAAGGGCATCTATTCAATTTCCAGTTTCTAGCCACTACAAAAAGGGCTGCCACAAACATTCTTGCACATGTGGGGCCTTTTCCTTCCTTTATGATTTCTTTGGGATATAAGCCCAATAGAAATGCTGCTGGGTCAAAGGGTATGCACAGTTTGATAACTTTTTGAGCATAGCTCCAAATTGTTCTCCAGAATGGCTGTATCCGTTCACAGCTCCACCAACAATGCATCAGTGTCCCAGCCCTCCCACAACCCCTCCAACATTCATCATTAACTTTTCCTGTCATTTTAGCCAATCTGACAGGTGTGAAGTGGTATCTCAGGGTTGTCTTGATTTGCATTTCTCTGATCAATAGTGATTTGGAGCACCTTTTCATATGACTATAAATAGTTTTAATTTCATCCTCTGAAAATTGTCTGTTCATATCCTTTGACCATTTATTGATTGGAGAATGGCTTGAATTTTTATAAATATGAGACAATTCTCTATATATTTTAGAGATGAGACCTTTATCAGAACCCTTAAATGTAAAGATGATTTCCCAATTTATTGCTTCCCTCCTAATCTTGTCTGCATTGATTTTGTTTGTACAAAAACTTTTTAACTTAATATAGTCAAAGTTATCTATCTGGTTTTCAATTAAAAGTTCCAGTTCTTCTTTGGACATAAATTTATTCCATCTCCACAGGTCTGAGAGGTAAACTATATTATGTTCCTCTAACTTGTTTACAAAATCACTCTTTATATCCAGATCATGAACCCATTTAGATCTTATCTTGGTATATGGTGTTAGATGTGGGTCAAGCCCTAGTTTCTTCCACACTAGTTTCCAGTTTTCCCAGCAGTTTTTGTCAAATAGTGAATACTTATCCCAAAAGCTGGGGTCTTTGGGTTTATCAAAAACCAAATTGCTATAGTTATTGCCTAGTTTGTCTTGTGATTCTATCCTACTCCACTGATCGACTACTCTATTTCTTAGCCAGTACCAAATGGTTTTGATGACCGCTGCTTTATAATATAGTTTTAGATCTGGTACAGCAAGTCCACCATCTTCAGCCTTTTTTTTCATTAATCCCCTTGAAATTCTAGACCTTTTGTTTTTCCAAATGAACTTTGCTACTATTTTTTCTAGATCTGTAAGATAATTTCTTGGGAGTTTGATTGGTATGGCACTAAATAAGTAAATTAGTTTGGGTAGTATTGTCATTTTTATTATATTCGCTCGTCCTACCCATGAGCATTTTAAGTTTTTCCAATTGACTAGGTCTGATTTGATTTGTGTGGAAAGTGTTTTGTAATTTAGTTCATATAGTTCCTGACTATCCCTTGGCAGATAAATTCCCAAATATTTTATACTATCAACAGTTATTTTGAATGGAATTTCTTTTTGTATCTCTTGCTGCTGAACTTTATTGGTAATATATAAAAATGCTGATGATTTATGTGGATTTATTTTGTATCCTGCCACTTTGCTAAAGGTGTGAATTGTTTCTAGTAGTTTTTTAGTTGAGTCTCTAGGATTCTCTAAGTATACCATCATGTCATCTGCAAAGAGTGATAATTTGGTTTCTTCACTACCTACTCTGATTCCTTTTATCTCTTTTTCTTCTCTTATTGCTAAAGCTAACATTTCTAATACAATATTAAATAGTAATGGTGACAGTGGGCAGCCTTGTTTCACTCCTGATCTGATTGGGAATGGTTCTAGTTTGACTCCATTACATATGATGCTTGCTGAAGGTTTTAAGTAGATACTACTTATCATTTTAAGGAAAAGCCCATTTATTCCTATACTCTCCAGTGTTTTTAATAGGAATGGGTGTTGGATTTTATCAAAGGCTTTTTCTGCATCTATGGAGATAATCATATGATTTTTATTAATTTGGTTATTAATATAATTGATTATGCTAATAGTTTTCCTAATATTGAACCAGCCCTGCATTCCTGGTATAAATCCTACTTGGTCATGATGTATTATCCTGGGGATGACTTTCTGTAATCTTGTTGCTAAAATCTTATTTAAAATTTTTGCATCAATATTCATTAGGGAAATGGGTCTATAGTTTTCTTTCTCAGTTTTCTCCCTACCTGGTTTAGCTATCAGCACCATATCTGTGTCATAGAAGGAATTTGGTAGTACACCTTCTTTCCCTATTTTTTCGAATAGTTTATATAGTATTGGGATTAATTGTTCCTTGAATGTTTGGTAAAATTCACATGTAAATCCATCTGGTCCTGGAGATTTTTTCTTAGGGAGTTGATTAATAGCTTGTTCTATTTCTTTTTCTGAAATAGGGCTATTTAAATAATTTATTTCCTCCTCTGTTAATCTGGGCAATCTATATTTTTGTAGATACTCCTCCATTTCATTTACATTCTCAAATTTATTGGCATAAAGTTGGGCAAAGAAACTCCTAATTATTACTCTAATTTCCTCTTCATTGGAGGAAAGTTCTCCCTTATCATTTTTGAGACTAATAATTTGATTTTCCTCTTTTCTTTTTCTAATCAAATTAACTAAAGGCTTATCTATTTTGTTGGTTTTTTCATAAAACCAACTCTTACTTTTATTTATTGATCTCCCCTTTAATTTTCAGAATTTCCAATTTAGTATTTAATTGAGGGTTTGTAATTTGGTCTTTTTCTAGCTTTTTTAATTGTAAGCCCAGTTCATTAATCTTCTCCTTCTCTGTTTTACGCAAGTAAGCATCTAGAGATATAAAATTACCCCTTATAACCGCTTTAGCCGAGTCCCACAAATTTTGGTATGTTGTCTCATTGTTGTCATTCTCCTGGATGAAATTTTCGATTGTGTCTATAATTTGCTCTTTCACCCATTCGTTCTTCAGGATTAGATTATTTAATTTCCAAATAACTTGTGGTCTATTTTCTCCTGGCCTTATATTACATGTGAGTTTTATTGCATCATGATCTGAGAAGGATGCATTTACTATTTCTGCTTTTCTGCAATTGATTTTGAGGTTTTTATGCCCTAACACATGATCAATTTTTGTATAAGTTCCATGAACCCCTGAGAAAAAAGTATACTCCCTTCTATCACCTTTCAATTTCCTCCAGAGATCTATCATACCTAACTTTTCTAGCCTTTTGTTAACCTCCCTAACTTCTTTCTTATTTATTTTGGAATTTGATTTATCTAATTCTGAGAGAGCAAGGTTGAGATCTCCCACTAGTATAGTATTACTGTCTATTTCTCCTTGCATCTCTCTTAACTTCTCCTCTAGGAATTTGGATGCTATACCACTTGGTGCATATATGTTAAGTATTGATACTGCTTCATTGTCTATGGAACCCTTTAGTAAAATGTAGTTTCCTTCCTTATCCCTCTTTTAATTAGATCTATTTTTGTTTTTACTTGATCCGAGATAAGGATTGCTACCCCTGCCTTTCTTTGTTCGCCTGAAGCATAGAAGATTCTGCTCCAGCCCTTTACCTTCACTCTGTATGTATCTCTATGTTTTAGATGTGTTTCTTGTAAACAACATATTGTAGGATTCTGGCTTTTAATCCAGTCTGCTACCCGCTTCCGTTTTATGGGAGAGTTCATCCCGTTCACATTCACAGTTAAAATAACTATATCTGTATTCCCTGCCATCTTATTTACCCAGAGTTATGATTTTCTCTTCCCTTTCCCCTCTCTCCCTTCCCCCCTCCCCAGTACTTTGCTCTTGAAGACCACCTCCCACCAATAATCCTCCTCCCTTTAGAGTCCCTCCCTCCCCTTTATACCTTTCCCCTAATCCTTCTATTAGTTTATCCCTTTCCTTTTCTTCCCTCCCTCCTACCTTCCCACAAGGAGGGTCAGTGCTTTCTTTGAAGCCAAATGTGTCTGATATACTCTCTTAGAGTCCAATCTAATGAGAGTAAGGTTTACACAATCAATACTCATCGCCCTCCCTTCTTCCCCTCAATTATATTAGATCTTCTATGTCTCTTTCTGAGATTTTGCCTTATTTTACCTCCTATATTTTTACTTTATTTTGCCTCCTTTTCCCCCCTCCCCCCTTTTTCTTTTTCAGTATGGTATCCCTTCCACCTCTAATTTCTTTTCCATTATTATCAAAGAAAAATCAAATTATACTGCCATTCTTTAAAGGATACCTATAGTAG